>JADLZK010002812.1:27500-32500 GCA_015847255.1 Hyparrhenia diplandra
GAAGAAAACGACTCTAGTGCGCCAACTTAGCGGACGACGGTGTTTCGAGGAAAACACACGGAAACGAAAGTGAACACATGAGAAAACGACTGCGCGCCGACTTAGCGGACGACGGTGTTTCCGAGAAAAAAACACGCTGAAACGAGATATCACATGGATTAAACGACTGCGCGCCAACTTAGCGGACAACGCGATTTCGGGCAAAACACACGGAAACCGGTGTTTACGACTCGACGGAGTTTACGACGTGCCCGAACCGCTAAAACCGCCGCTGTTCGGGCAAAAACACACGGAAACGGTGTTTACGACCGACGGAGTTTACGACCGTGCCCGAACCGCGAAACAGCCGCTGTTCGGGCAAAAACACACGGAAACCGGTGTTTACGACTCGACGGAGTTTACGACCGTGCCCGAACCGCGAAACCGCCGCTGTTCGGGCAAAAACACACGGAAACCGGTGTTTACGACTGACGGAGTTTACGACTCGTGCCCGAACCGCAAAACCGCCGCTGTTCGGGCAAAAACACACGGAAACCGGTGTTTACGACGACGGACGGAGTTTACGAGTTTCGGGCAAAAACACACGAAACCGGTGTTTACGACTCGACGGAGTTTAACGTGCCCGAACCGCCGCTGTTCGGGCAACAACACACGGAAACCGGTGTTTACGACTCGACGGAGTTTACGACTGGTGCCCGAACTTCGCAAAAACCGCCGCTGTTCGGGCAAAAACACACGGAAAACCGGTGTTTACGACTGACGGAGTTTACGACTGGTGCTCGAACCTTCGCGAAAACCGCCGTTTTTGGCAAAAAAACACACGGAAACCGGTGTTTACGACTCGACGGAGTTTACGACTCTGGTGCCTCGAACTTCGCGAAACCGCCGCTTTTCGAGCCAAAAACACACGGAAAGCTGAAATCACATGAAAAAGCAACGCTCAAAAAACGGGTATGGGAACAATACACGGAACTGCTGGAAGTCCCGGGTGCCGAAGTTGCCCCTCGGGTATAGTAGGGGAGAGGGTTCGGCTGGCTGAGTTCGGGTGCAAACTTCTGCTGAAACATGAGATTTTCGAGAGTTCACAAGGACTCGCACCACCGGCATCTCGACCTACGGGCCTACCTTGGGCGGCCGGCGTCGGCGGTGGGTGGCTTCGGCTGGCCACCGCTGGTCGCTGGGCGGCCATGGCAGGCCGCCGCGGCGGCAACTACTTGGCAACGGAACACCGCCGGATGTCTTGTAGTCGCAACACGGTTGACAACCGTGTCACCAAGACTTGGCTATGGCTTGGCATGACCGCCGCAGACACCTAGTATTGGCGGCACGGGTGGCCACGACTTGGCTATGGCTACGCCACACGCCTTGGAGTGGCTGCATGGACGGTTCATGGGTATATTCCGTGAGTCCGCCTTCGTGGTCTAACCCGCAGCCTACCTTGGCTAGCTTCGGCCTGGCCGCTGTAGGTCGCTGGTCGGCCATGGCTGGCCACCCGGCGGCAACTACTTGGCAACGGATCACCGCCGGATGTCTTGTAGTCGCAACACGGTTGACAACCGTGTCACCAAGACTTGGCTATGGCTTGGGATGACCGCCGACACCTAGTATTGGCGGCACGGGTGGCCACGACTTGGCTATGGCTACGCCGGATGCCTTGTGGTGGCTGGCGCGCTTGACGGTTGATGAATGTTCCGTGAGTCGAGCCCTCGGGGGTCGACGCGGCAGCCTACCTTGGCCAGCTTCGTTGGCCATTGTAGGTCGCTGGTCGGCCATGGTAGGTGACCATGCCGCAACGACTTGGCAAATGGTTACGATTTACCGCCGGATGCCTTGTAGTTGCAAAGACGGTTGACAACCGCGGTCACCAAGACTTGGCTATGGCTACGATAACCGCCGGACGCCAAGTAGTGGGGCGCTGGGTGGCCACGACTTCGCTATGGCTTGGGATAACCGCCGGACCTTTTGTAGTGGCTGCATGGGATTGGACCGTTGTTGGAAAGGATTTGTTTGTTCTCTCGCCTCGTGGACCTTCGGTTGTCGCCCTGCAAGTAGACCCACCGCGCCTAGTGCGGAGGGATGCTTTGATGGCTTAATCGCCGCGGGCTACGCTGGCGCATGAGTTGTTTTGGACCCGCGGATCGCTTGGAGGACCCCCCCGCCGTTGCAGCGGCCGACTCCCGGCGCCCTGTCGCGATCATTCATGTGGGCACCTTATTGCCTCCAATGTTGACAAGTGCTTGCGTCGCTACCCGCTCCGCTGGAAGTTGATTTTTACATGTTGCCTACGTTGAGCGCACCCTTCGGGTGTGGCTCATCGGCTCAAGAGTGCTTGTGGCGCTGCCTCGTTGTTGCCGCCCTCCAAGGTTGGCAACACCAAGCGACACCTCGCTTGCACTTTTGGTCGTGGATGTCGCTACGCAGAAGGCCGGTGGCGTTGCCCCTCGTGCCTTAAAAAATGGTCCGTTTGGAAACAACGATACCGGCTCGGCCGATACCTAGTGTGGAGGCCGGTGTCGGCTTGTCGATGAGGACGCTACCTGGTTGATCCCGCCAGTAGTCATATGCTTGTCTCAAAGATTAAGCCATGCATGTGCAAGTATGAACTAATTCGAACCGTGAAACCGCGAATGGCTCATTAAATCAGCTTATAGTTTGTTTGATGGTACGCGCTACCGGATAACCGTAGTAATTCTAGAGCTAATACGCAACAAACCCCGACTTCTCGAGGGGCGATTTATTAGATAAAAGGTCGACGCTGGGCTCGCCGCTGATCCGATGATTCATGATATCTTGACGGATCGCACGCCCCTCGTGCGGGCGACGCATCATTCAAATTTCTGCCCTATCAACTTTCGATGGTAGGATAGGGGCCTACCATGGTGGTGACGGGTGACGGAGAATTAGGGTTCGATTCCCGAGAGGGAGCCCGAGAAACGGCTACCACATCCAAGGAAGGCAGCAGCGCCAAGAAATTACCCAATCCCGACACGGGAGGTAGTGACAATAAATAACAATACCGGGCGCCAAGTAGTGTCCGGTAATTGAATGAGTACAATCTAAATCCCTTAACGAGGATCCATTGAGGGCAAGTCCGGTGTGCCAGCAGCCGCGTAATTCCAGCCCAATAGCGTATATATATTTAAGTTGTTGCGCTTAAAAGCTCGTAGTTGACCTTGGGCCGGGTCGGCCGGGGCCCGCCTCACGGCGAGAACCGACCTACTTGACCCTTCTCGCCGGGCGCGCCCCTGGCCTTAATTGGTCGGGTCGCCTCCTCCGGCGCAAGTTACTTTGAAGAAATTAGAGTGCTCAAAGCAAGCCATCGCCCGATACATTAGCATGGGATAACATCATAGGATTCCGGTCCTATTGTGTTGGCCTTCGGATCGGAGTAATGATTAAGGGGGACAAATGGGGCATTCAGATTTCATAGTCGAGGTGAAATTTTGGATTTATGAAAGACTAACAACCGCGAAAAGCATTTGCCAAGGATGTTTTCATTAATCAAGAACGAAAGTTGGGGGCTCGAAGACGATCGATACCGCCCTAGTCTCAACCATAAACGATGCCGACTGTGGATCGGGCGGATGTTGCTTATAGGACTCCGCCGCACCTTATGAGAAATCAAAGTCTTTGGGTTCCGGGGAGTATGGTCGCAAGGCTGAAACTTAAAGGAATTGACGGAAGGGCACCACCAGCGTGGAGCCCGCGGGCTTAATTTGACTCAACACGGGAAACTTACCGTGTCCGCACATAGCAAGGATTGACAGACCGAGAGCTCTTTCTTGATTCTATGGGTGGTGGTGCATGGCCGCTCTTAGTTGGTGGAGCGATTTGTCCGGTTAATTCCGTTAACGAACGAGACCTCACCGCTAACTAGCTATGCGGAGCCATCCCTCCGCAGCCTAGCTTCTTAGAGGGACTATGGCCGCTTAGGCCACGGAAGTTTGAGGCAATAACAGGTCCGTGATGCCCTTAGATGTTCGGGGCCGCACGCACGCGCTACACCGATGTATTCAACGAGTATATAGCCTTGGCCGATGTGCCCGGTAATCTTGGGAAATTTCATCGTGATGGGGATAGATCATTGCAATTGTTGGTCTTCAACGAGGAATGCCTAGTAAGCGCGAGTCATCAGCCCGCTGACTACGCCCCCGCCCCTTTGTACACACCGCCCGCCGCTCCTACCGATTGAATGGTCCGTGAAGTGTTCGGATCGCGGGCGACGGAGGCGGTTCGCCGCCCCGACGCCGCGAGAAGTCCATTGAACCTTATCATTTAGAGGAAGGAGAAGTCGTGAACAAGGTTTCCGAGGTGAACCCGCGGAAGGATCATTGTCGCGGACCCTTAAACAAAACAGACCGTGAACGCTGCCTCTCATGTCGCCGGCGGCGGCTCGCCAAGGCTCCCGAGCCCCGCCTTGGGGCGGAGGGGCCGCAAAGAACCCACGGCGCTTTAGGCGCCAAGGAACACTTATATTGCCTTGCTCGGTGGAGTGGTCGGCCCGCCTTCCGCCCCCCCGCAGCGATGATATCTTAATCCACATGACTCTCGGCAACGGATATCTCGCTCTTGCATCGATGAAGAACGAGCAAAATGCGATACCTGGTGTGAATTGCGTAATCCCGCGAACCATCGAAGTTTTTGAACGCAAGTTGCGCCCGAGGCCCTTCGGGTCGAGGGCACGCCCGCCTCGGGCGCCACGCCAAAAGACACTCCCAACCCAGCCCTTGGGGACGGACGTGGTGTTTGGCCCCCGCGTCGTAGGGGGCGGTGGGGCGGTTGTGGCTGCCGGCGAATCGCGGTCGGGGACAAAGACGTGGTGGGCGACATCGCTTGTTCTCGTGCAAAGGCCCCGCCACGCACCGGGCGAGTGGCCGTGAAGGACCCATTGAGCACCGGCGCATTGCCGCCGGACCGCGACCCCGTGTGTCGGGCCGGGACTACCCGCTGAGTTTAAGCATATAAATAAGCGGAGGAGAAGAAACTTACAAGGATTCCCC
>JADLZK010002812.1:37500-42500 GCA_015847255.1 Hyparrhenia diplandra
ACATGAAAAAGCAACGCTCTGAAAAACGGGTATGGGAACAATACACGGAACTGCTGGAAGTCCCGGGTGCCGAGTTGCCCCGGGTATAGTAGGGGAGAGGGTTCGGGCTGGCTGAGTTCGGGTGCAAACTTCTGCTGAAACATGAGATTTTCGAGAGTTCACAAGGATCGCACCACCGGCATCTCGACCTACGGGCCTACCTTGGGCGGTCGGCGGTCGGCGGTGGGCGGCCGGCTGGCCACCGCTGGTCGCTGGGGGCGGCCATGGGCGCCGCGGCGGCAACTACTTGGCAACGAAACACCGCCGGATGTCTTTAGTCGCAAACACGGTTGACAACCGTGTCACCAAGACTTGGCTATGGCTTGGCATGACCGCCCGACACCTAGTATTGGCGGCACGGGTGGCCACGACTTGGCTATGGCTACGCCACACGCCTTGGAGTGGCTGCATGGACGGTTCATGGGTATATTCCGTGAGTCCGCCTTCGGGGTCTAACCCGCAGCCTACCTTGGCTAGCTTCGGCCTGGCCGCTGTAGGTCGCTGGTCGGCCATGGCTGGCCACCGCGGCGGCAACTACTTGGCAACGGATCACCGGCCGGATGTCTAGTAGTCGCAACACGGTTGACAACCGTGTCACCAAGACTTGGCTATGGCTTGGGATGACCGCCAGACACCTAGTATTGGCGGCACGGGGGTGGCCACGACTTGGCTATGGCTACTACGCCGGATGCCTTGTGGTGGCCGCGCTTGACGGTTGATGAATGTTCCGTGAGTCGAGCCTCGCGGGTCGACGCGCAGCCTACCTTGGCCAGCTTCGTTGGGCCATTGTAGGTCGTTGGTCGGCCATGGTAGGTGACCATGCCGCAACGACTTGGCAAATGGTTACGGATTTACCGCCGGATGCCTTGTAGTTGCAAAGACGGTTGACAACCGTGTCACCAAGACTTGGCTATGGCTACGGATAACCGCCGGACGCGAAGTAGTGGGGGGCTGGGTGGCCACGACTTCGCTATGGCTTGGGATAACCGCCGGACGCCTTGTAGTGGCTGCATGGGATTGGACCGTTGTTGGAAAGGATTTGTTTGTTCTCGCCGCGTGGACCTTCGGTTGTCGCCCTGCAAGTAGACCCACCGCGCCTAGTGCGGAGGGATGCTTTGATGGCTTAATCGCCGCGGGCTACGTTGGCGCATGAGTTGTTTTGGACCCGCGGATCGCTTGGAGGACCCCCGCCAGCAGCGGCGACGACCGGCGCGCTGTCGCATCATTCATGTGGGCACCTTATTGCCTCCAATGTTGACAAGTGCTTGCGTGTCGCTACCCGCTCGCGCGGAAGTTGGATTTACATGTTGCCTACGTTGAGCGCACCCTTCGGGTGTGGCTCATCGGCTCAAGAGTGCTTGTGGCGCTGCCTCGCGTTGCCGCCCCTCCAAGGTTGGCAACACCAAGGACACCTCGCTTGCACTTTTGGTCGTGGATGTCGCTACGCAGAAGGCCGGTGGCGTTGCCCCTCGTGCCTTAAAAAATGGTCCGCTTGGAAACAACGACATACGGCTCGGCCGATACCTAGTGTGGAGGCCGGTGTCGGCTTGTCGATGAGGACGTGCTACCTGGTTGATCCCCGCCAGTAGTCATATGCTTGTCTCAAAGATTAAGCCATGCATGTGCAAGTATGAACTAATTCGAACCGTGAAACCGCGAATGGCTCATTAAATCGCTTATAGTTTGTTTGATGGTACGTGCTACCGGATAACCGTAGTAATTCTAGAGCTAATACGCAACAAAAACCCCGACTTCGGGAGGGGCGATTTATTAGATAAAAGGTCGACGCTGGCTCGCCGCTGATCCGATGATTCATGATAATCTTGACGGATCGCACGCCCTCGTCGGCGGGCGACGCATCATTCAAATTTCTGCCCTATCAACTTTCGATGGTAGGATAGGGGCCTACCATGGTGGTGACGGGTGACGGAGAATTAGGGTTCGATTCCGAGAGGGAGCCCGAGAAACGGCTACCACATCCAAGGAAGGCAAAGCAGCGCCAAGAAATTACCCAATCCCGACACGGGAGGTAGTGACAATAAATAACAATACCGGGCGCCAAGTAGTGTCCGGTAATTGAATGAGTACAATCTAAATCCCTTAACGAGGATCCATTGAGGGCAAGTCCGGTGCCGCAGCCGCGTAATTCCAGCCCAATAGCGTATATTTAAGTTGTTGCGCTTAAAAGCTCAGAGTTGACCTGGGGGTCGGTCGGGCGGGGTCCGCCTCACGGCGAGAACCGACCTACTTGACCCTTCTCGCCGGCGATGCGCCCCCTGGCCTTAATTGGCCGGGTCGTGCTCTCCGGCGCCAAGTTACTTTGAAGAAATTAGAGTGCTCAAAGCAAGCCATCGCCCGATACATTAGCATGGGATAACATCATAGGATTCCGGTCCTATTGTGTTGGCCTTCGGATCGGAGTAATGATTAATAGGGACAATGGGGCATTCAGATTTCATAGTCGAGGTGAAATTTTGGATTTATGAAAGACTAACAACCGCGAAAAGCATTTGCCAAGGATGTTTTCATTAATCAAGAACGAAAGTTGGGGGCTCAAGACGATCGATACCGCCCTAGTCTCAACCATAAACGATGCCGACTGTGGATCGGGCGGATGTTGCTTATAGGACTCCGCCCGCACCTTATGAGAAATCAAAGTCTTTGGGTTCCGGGGAGTATGGTCGCAAGGCTGAAACTTAAAGGAATTGACGGAAGGGCACCACCAGCGTGGGAGCCCGCGGCTTAATTTGACTCAACACGGGAAACTTACCAGTCCCACATAGCAAGGATTGACAGACCGAGAGCTCTTTCTTGATTCTATGGGTGGTGGTGCATGGCCGTTCTTAGTTGGTGGAGCGATTTGTCCGGGTTAATTCCGTTAACGAACGAGACCTCAGCCCGCTAACTAGCTATGCGGAGCCATCCCTCCGCAGCCTAGCTTCTTAGAGGGACTATGGCCGCTTAGGCCACGGAAGTTTGAGGCAATAACAGTCCGTGATGCCCTTAGATGTTTCGGGCCGCACGCGCTACACCGATGTATTCAACGAGTATATAGCCTTGGCCGACAGTGCCCGGTAATCTTGGGAAATTTCATCGTGATGGGGATAGATCATTGCAATTGTTGGTCTTCAACGAGGAATGCCTAGTAAGCGCGAGTCATCACCGCGCTGACTACGCCCCCGCCTTTGTACACACCACCCCGCCGCTCCTACCGATTGAATGGTCCGTGAAGTGTTCGGATCGCGGGCGACGGAGGCGGTTCGCCGCCCCGACGCCGCGAGAAGTCCATTGAACCTTATCATTTAGAGGAAGGAGAAGTCGTGAACAAGGTTTCCGTGAGGTGAACCCGCGGAAGGATCATTGTCGGACCCTTAAACAAAACAGACCGTGAACGCGCCTCTCATGTCGCCGGCTTTCGGCTCGGCCAAGGCCCCGAGCCCCGCCTTGGGGCGGAGGGGCCGCAAAGAACCCACGGCGCCTTAGGCGCCAAGGAACACTTATATTGCCTTGCTCGGTGGAGTGGTCGGCCCGCCTTCGCCCCCCCCGCAGCGATGATATCTTAATCCACATGACTCTCGGCAACGGATATCTCGCTCTTGCATCGATGAAGAACGAGCAAAATGCGATACCTGGTGTGAATTGCGTAATCCCGCGAACCATCGAAGTTTTTGAACGCAAGTTGCGCCCGAGGCCTTCTCGGGTCGAGGGCACGCTCGCTCGGGCGCCACGCCAAAAGACACTCCCAACCCAGCCTTTGGGGACGGACGGGTTGGCTCCCCGCGTCGTAGGGGCGGTGGGGCGGTTGTGGCTGCCGGCGAATCGGTCGGGCACAAAGACGTGGTGGGCGACATCGCTTGTTCTCGTGCAAAGGCCCCGCCACGCACCGGGCGAGTGGCCGTGAAGGACCCATTGAGCACCGGCGCATTGCCGCCGGACCGCGACCCCGTGTCGGGTCGGGACTACCCGCTGAGTTTAAGCATATAAATAAGCGGAGGAGAAGAAACTTACAAGGATTCCCCTAGTAACGGCGAGCGAACCGACCAGCCCAGCTTGAGAATCGGGTGGCTTCGCCACCGAATTGTAGTCCGAGAGGCGCCCCCGCCGACGGACCGAGCCCAAGTTCCTCGGAAAGGGACGCCCGGGAGGGTGAGAGCCCCGTCCGCCCGACCCCGCCGCACCACGAGGCGCCGCCAACGAAGTCGGGTTGTTTGGGAATGCAGCCCAAATCGGGCGGTAAACTCCGGCCCAAGGCTAAAATACAGCGAGAGACCGATAGCGAACAAGTACCGCGAGGGAAAGATGAAAAGGACTTTGAAAAGAGAGTCAAAGAGTGCTTGAAATTGCCGGGAGGGAAGCGGATGGGGTTGGCGATGCGCCCCGGCCGAGCGCGGAACGGCTTCGCTGGTCCGCCGATCGCTCGGGCGTGGATCGTTGTCGGCCGCGGGGGCGCCAAAGCCCGGGGCCCTAGGTGCCTCCGTAGCCGCCGCCGGCACGGCCGGGTCTCGCGCCGCCGCAAGGCGCGCCCTCGGGGGCGCGCGCGCTGCAACGGCCCGCGAGCTCCCCATCCGACCCGCCTTGAAACACGGACCAAGGAGTCCGACACGCGCGGCGAAGTCGACGGGTTCTCAAACCTGGGATGCGCAAGGAAGCCGACGAGCGGAGGCCCTCACCGGCCGCACCGCTGGCCGACCCCGATCTTCGCGGAAGGGTTCGAGTTGGAGCACGCCCCGTCGGGACCCGAAAGATGGTGAACTATGCCCGGAAGGGGGGGCGGCCGAGGAAACTCGTGGAGGCTCGGGCGATACCGACGACGCAAATCGCTCGCCCGACTTGGGTATAGGGGCGAAGACTAATCGAACCATCTAGTAGCCGGTTCCCTCCGGTTTCCCTCGTGATAGCCGGAGCCCATTACGAAGTTCTATCGTAAAGCCAATGATTAGAGGCATCGGGGCGCAACGCCC
>JADLZK010002812.1:45000-50000 GCA_015847255.1 Hyparrhenia diplandra
AAGCGCCCGCGGGCGGAAATGAGCGAAATGAGCGCCCAAGGGCCCGCGGGCGGAAATGAGCGGTGCGCCCAAGCGCCCGCGGGCGGAAATGAGGGTGCGCCCATGCGCCCGTGGCGGAAATGAGCGGGTGCGCCCAAGCGCCCGCGGGCGGAAATGAGGGGTGCGCCCATGCGCCCGCGGGCGGAAATGAGCGGGCGCCCAAGCGCCCGGGCGGAAATGAGCGGGCGCCCATGCGCCGTGGGAAATGAGCGGCGCCCATGCGCCCGCGGGCGGAAATGAGCGGGCGCCCATGCGCCCCGTGGCGGAATGAAATGAGCGGCGGCGCCCATGCGCCCGCGGGCGGAATCGCGCCCATGCGCGTGGCGGGAATCGCCCGCGCCCATGGCGTGGCGAAAAGTGCAAAGGCCGTGCCACGAGACTAACAACACTACAGTGCAAAGCGAGGCCGAGCGAGCAAGTAAATGCTCAAGACTTGGAGCGAATGGCTTGGCAAGACGGTCGAAGGGAAAGCACGACGCGAAAAAGAGAAAAACGACGGGCTAAACGCGGCGACAAACAAAGCCACGAGTCCTCGTGAGACTTGGTCCGAACGGCCTCCAACACTTGGGTGAGACAAGCAAGTCGGCCGACCACGTGGTGGCACGAAGAAAAAAGACATAAAACGAGGATATATGTGTTCCCCACGCCGAAGGGTCGAAGGTTCGGTCCGCCCCTCGAAGAAAACGACTCTAGTGCGCCAACTTAGCGGACGACGGTGTTTCGAGGAAAACACACGGAAACGAAAGTGAACACATGAGAAAACGACTCGTGCGCCGACTTAGCGGACGACGGTGTTTCCGAGCAAAAACACGCTGAAACGAGATATCACATGGATTAAACGACTGCGCGCCAACTTAGCGGACAACGCGATTTCGGGCAAAAAACACACGGAAACCGGTGTTTACGACGGACGGAGTTTACGACTCGTGCCCGAACCGCTAAACCGCCGCTGTTCGGGCAAAAACACACGGAAACGGTGTTTACGACCGACGGAGTTTACGACCGTGCCCGAACCGCGAAACAGCCGCTGTTCGGGCAAAAACACACGGAAACCGGTGTTTACGACTGACGGAGTTTACGACCGTGCCCGAACTTCGCGAACCGCCGCTGTTCGGGCAAAAACACACGGAAACCGGTGTTTACGTTTACGACTCGACGGAGTTTACGACTCGTGCCCGAACCGCGCAAAACCGCCGCTGTTCGGGCAAAAACACACGGAAACCGGTGTTTACGACTCGACGGAGTTTACGACCGTGCCCGAACCGCGAAACCCGCCGCTGTTCGGGCAAAAACACACGGAAACCGGTGTTTACGACTCGACGGAGTTTACGACTGGTGCCCGAACCGCGAAACCGCCGCTGTTCGGGCAAAAAAACACACGAAAAACCGGTGTTTACGACTGACGGAGTTTACGACTGGTGCCCGAACTTCGCGAAACCGCCGCTTTTGGGCAAAAACACACGGAAACCGGTGTTTACGACGGAGTTTACGACGGAGTTTCGCGAAACGACTTGGGCAAAAAACACACGAACGGTGTTTACGACGAAACCGCCGCGCGAAACCGAGCCAAAAACACACGGAAAGCTGAAATCACATGAAAAAGCAACGCTCAAAAACGGGTATGGGAACAATACACGGAATCGCTGGAAGTCCCGGGTGCCGAGTTGCCCCGGGTATAGTAGGGGAGAGGGTTCGGCTGGCTGAGTTCGGGTGCAAACTTCGCTGAAACATGAGATTTTCGAGAGTTCACAAGGACTCGCACCACCGGCATCTCGACCTACGGGCCTACCTTGGGCGGCGGCGGCGGGCGGTGGTGGCCGGCCGGGCCACCGCTGGTCGCTGGGCGGCCATGGCAGGCCGCCGCGGCGGCAACTACTTGGCAACGGAACACCGCCGGATGTCTTGTAGTCGCAACACGGTTGACAACCGTGTCACCAAGACTTGGCTATGGCTTGGCATGACCGCCGACACCTAGTATTGGCGGCACGGGTGGCCACGACTTGGCTATGGCTACGCCACACGCCTTGGAGTGGCTGCATGGACGGTTCATGGGTATATTCCGTGAGTCCGCCTTCGTGGTCGACCCGCAGCCTACCTTGGCTAGCTTCGGCCTGGCCGCTGTAGGTCGCTGGTCGGCCATGGCTGGCCACCGCGGCGGCAACTACTTGGCAACGGATCACCGGCCGGATGTCTTGTAGTCGCAACACGGTTGACAACCGTGTCACCAAGACTTGGCTATGGCTTGGGATGACCGCCGACACCTAGTATTGGCGGCACGGGTGGCCACGACTTGGCTATGGCTACGCCGGATGCCTTGTGGTGGCTGGCGCTTGACGGTTGATGAATGTTCCGTGAGTCGAGCCTCGGGGTCGACGCAGCCTACCTTGGCCAGCTTCGTTGGCCATTGTAGGTCGCTGGTCGGCCATGGTAGGTGACCATGCCGCAACGACTTGGCAAATGGTTACGGATTTACCGCCGGATGCCTTGTAGTTGCAAAGACGGTTGACAACCGTGTCACCAAGACTTGGCTATGGCTACGATAACCGCCGGACGCCGGTAGTGGGGGCGCTGGGTGGCCACGACTTCGCTATGGCTTGGGATAACCGCCGGACGCCTTGTAGTGGCTGCATGGGATTGGACCGTTGTTGGAAAGGATTTGTTTGTTCTCGCGCCGTGGACCTTCTTCGTTGTCGCCCTGCAAGTAGACCCACCGCGCCTAGTGCGGAGGGATGCTTTGATGGCTTAATCGCCGCGGGGGCTACGCTGGCGCATGAGTTGTTTTGGACCCGCGGATCGCTTGGAGGACCCCCGCCGTTGCAGCGGCCGACCCCCCGCGCCGCTGTCGCATCATTCATGTGGGCACCTTATTGCCTCCAATGTTGACAAGTGCTTGCGTGTCGCTACCCGCTCCGCCGGAAGTTGGATTTACATGTTGCCTACGTTGAGCGCACCCTTCGGGTGTGGCTCATCGGCTCAAGAGTGCTTGTGGCGCTGCCTCGCGTTGCCGCCCTCCAAGGTTGGCAACACCAAGGACACCTCGCTTGCACTTTTGGTCGTGGATGTCGCTACGCAGAAGGCCGGTGGCGTTGCCCCTCGTGCCTTAAAAAATGGTCCGCTTTGGAAACAACGACAACGGCTCGGCCGATACCTAGTGTGGAGGCCGGTGTCGGCTTGTCGATGAGGACGTGCTACCTGGTTGATCCCCGCCAAGAGTCATATGCTTGTCTCAAAGATTAAGCCATGCATGTGCAAGTATGAACTAATTCGAACCGTGAAACCGCGAATGGCTCATTAAATCGCTTATAGTTTGTTTGATGGTACGCTACCGGATAACCGTAGTAATTCTAGAGCTAATACGCAACAAACCCCGACTTCGGGAGGGGCGATTTATTAGATAAAAGGTCGACGCTGGCTCGCCGCTGATCCGATGATTCATGATAATCTTGACGGATCGCACGGCCCTCGTGCCGGGCGACGCATCATTCAAATTTCTGCCCTATCAACTTTCGATGGTAGGATAGGGGCCTACCATGGTGGTGACGGGTGACGGAGAATTAGGGTTCGATTCCCGAGAGGGAGCCCGAGAAACGGCTACCACATCCAAGGAAGGCAAGAAGCGCCAAGAAATTACCCAATCCCGACACGGGAGGTAGTGACAATAAATAACAATACCGGGCGCCAAGTAGTGTCCGGTAATTGAATGAGTACAATCTAAATCCCTTAACGAGGATCCATTGAGGGCAAGTCGGTGCCGCCAGCAGCCGCGGTAATTCCAGCCCAATAGCGTATATTTAAGTTGTTGTTGCTAAAAAGCTCAGAGTTGACCTGGGGTCGGTCGGGCCGGGTCCGCCTCACGGCGAGAACCGACCTACTTGACCCCCTTCGGCCGATGCGCTCCTGGCCTTAATTGGTCGGGTCGTGGCCTCCGGCGCAAGTTACTTTGAAGAAATTAGAGTGCTCAAAGCAAGCCATCGCCCGATACATTAGCATGGGATAACATCATAGGATTCCGGTCCTATTGTGTTGGCCTTCGGATCGGAGTAATGATTAATAGGGACAAATGGGGCATTCAGATTTCATAGTCGAGGTGAAATTCTTGGATTTATGAAAGACTAACAACCGCGAAAAAGCATTTGCCAAGGATGTTTTCATTAATCAAGAACGAAAGTTGGGGGCTCGAAGACGATCGATACCGCCCTAGTCTCAACCATAAACGATGCCGACACGTGGATCGGGCGGATGTTGCTTATAGGACTCCGCCCGCACCTTATGAGAAATCAAAGTCTTTGGGTTCCGGGGAGTATGGTCGCAAGGCTGAAACTTAAAGGAATTGACGGAAGGGCACCACCAGCGTGGAGCCCGCGGCTTAATTTGACTCAACACGGGAAACTTACCGTGTCCGCATACATAGCAAGGATTGACAGACCGAGAGCTCTTTCTTGATTCTATGGGTGGTGGTGCATGGCCGTTCTTAGTTGGTGGAGCGATTTGTCCGGTTAATTCCGTTAACGAACGAGACCTCAGCCCGCTAACTAGCTATGCGGAGCCATCCCTCCGCAGCCTAGCTTCTTAGAGGGACTATGGCCGCTTAGGCCACGGAAGTTTGAGGCAATAACAGGTCCGTGATGCCCTTAGATGTTCGGGCCGCACGCCGCTACATCGATGTATTCAACGAGTATATAGCCTTGGCCGACAGTGCCCGGTAATCTTGGGAAATTTCATCGTGATGGGATAGATCATTGCAATTGTTGGTCTTCAACGAGGAATGCCTAGTAAGCGCGAGTCATCACCGCTGACTACGCCCCCCGCCCTTTGTACACACCGCCCGCCGCTCCTACCGATTGAATGGTCCGTGAAGTGTTCGATCGCGGGCGACGGAGGCGGTTCGCCGCCCCGACGCCGCGAGAAGTCCATTGAACCTTATCATTTAGAGGAAGGAGAAGTCAGAACAAGGTTTCCGT
>JADLZK010002812.1:55000-61873 GCA_015847255.1 Hyparrhenia diplandra
CACACGGAAACCGGTGTTTACGACCGACGGAGTTTACGACTCGTGCCCGAACCGCGAAAAAACGCCGCTGTTCGGGCAAAAACACACGGAAACGGTGTTTTCGACCGACGGAGTTTACGACCGTGCCCGAACCGCTAAAAAACAGCCGCTGTTCGGCAAAAAAACACACGGAAACCGGTGTTTACGACGACGACGGAGTTTACGACCGTGCCCGAACCGCTAAACCGCCGCTGTTCGGGCAAAAACACACGGAAACCGGTGTTTACGACTCGACGGAGTTTACGACTGCCCGTGCCCGAACCGCGTTCGGGCAAAAAAACCGCCGCTGTGTTTACGACTCGTGCCCGACCGCGAAACCGCCGGGCAAAAACACACGGAAACCGGTGTTTACGACGACGACGGAGTTTACGACTCGTGCCCGAATTCGCGAAAACGCCGCTGTTCGGGCAAAAACACACGGAAACCGGTGTTTACGACTCGACGGAGTTTACGACCGTGCCCGAACTTCGCGAAACCGCCGCTGTTCGGGCAAAAACACACGAAAACCGGTGTTTACGACCGACGGAGTTTACGACTGGTGCTCGAATCCGCGAAACCGCCGCTTTTGGGCAAAAACACACGGAAACCGGTGTTTACGACTCGACGGAGTTTACGACTGGTGCCCGAACTTCGCGAAACCGCCGCTTCTCGAGCCAAAAACACACGGAAAGCTGAAATCACATGAAAAGCAACAACTCAAAAAACGGGTATGGGAACAATACACGGAATCGCTGGAAGTCCCGGGTGCCGAGTTGCCCCTCGGCATAGTAGGGGAGAGGGTTCGGCTGGCTGAGTTCGGGTGCAAACTTCGCTGAAACATGAGATTTTCGAGAGTTCACAAGGATCGCACCACCGGCATCTCGACTTACGGGCCTACCTTGGGCGGCCGGCGGGGCGGTGGGCCTCCGGCCTGGCCACCGCTGGGTCGCTGGGCGGCCATGGCAGGCCGCCGCGGCGGCAACTACTTGGCAACGGAACACCGCCGGATGTCTTGTAGTCGCAACACGGTTGACAACCGTGTCACCAAGACTTGGCTATGGCTTGGCATGACCGCCGCCGACACCTAGTATTGGCGGCACGGGTGGCCACGACTTGGCTATGGCTACGCCACACGCCTTGGAGTGGCCGCATGGACGGTTCATGGGTATATTCCGTGAGTCCGCCTTCGTGGTCGACCCGCAGCCTACCTTGGCTAGCTTCGGCGGGCCGCTGTAGGTCGCTGGTCGGCCATGGCTGGCCACCGCGGCGGCAACTACTTGGCAACGGATCACCCGCCGGATGTCTTTGTAGTCGCAACACGGTTGACAACCGTGTCACCAAGACTTGGCTATGGCTTGGGATGACCGCCGACACCTAGTATTGGCGGCACGGGTGGCCACGACTTGGCTATGGCTACGCCGGATGCCTTGTGGTGGCCGCGTTGACGGTTGATGAATGTTCCGTGAGTCGAGCCCTCGCGGGTCGACGCGCAGCCTACCTTGGCCAGCTTCGTTGGCCATTGTAGGTCGTTGGTCGGCCATGGTAGGTGACCATGCCGCAACGACTTGGCAAATGGTTACGGATTAACCGCCGGATGCCTTGTAGTTGCAAAGACGGTTGACAACCGTGTCACCAAGACTTGGCTATGGCTACGATAACCGCCGGACGCGAAGTAGTGGGGCGCTGGGTGGCCACGACTTCGCTATGGCTTGGGATAACCGCCGGACGCCTTGTAGTGGCTGCATGGGATTGGACCGTTGTTGGAAAGGATTTGTTTGTTCTCGCGCCCGTGGACCTTCGGTTGTCGCCCTTGCAAGTAGACCCACCGCGCCTAGTGCGGAGGGATGCTTTGATGGCTTAATCGCCGCGGGCTACGCTGGCGCATGAGTTGTTTTGGACCCGCGGATCGCTTGAGGACCCCCGCCGTTGCAGCGGCCGACTCCCTCGGCGCCGCTGTCGCATCATTCATGTGGGCACCTTATTGCCTCCAATGTTGACAAGTGCTTGCGTGTCGCTACCCGCTCCGCGGAAGTTGGATTTTTACATGTTGCCTACGTTGAGCGCACCCTTCGGGTGTGGCTCATCGGCTCAAGAGTGCTTGTGGCGCTGCCCGTTGTTGCCGCCCTCCAAGGTTGGCAACACCAAGCGACACCTCGCTTGCACTTTTGGTCGCGGATGTCGCTACGCAGAAGGCCGGTGGCGTTGCCCCCCTCGCCTTAAAAAATGGTCCGCTTGGAAACAACGACGCCGGCTCGGCCGATACCTAGTGTGGAGGCCGGTGTCGGCTTGTCGATGAGGACGTGCTACCCGGTTGATCCCGCCAGTAGTCATATGCTTGTCTCAAAGATTAAGCCATGCATGTGCAAGTATGAACTAATTCGAACCGTGAAACCGCGAATGGCTCATTAAATCGCTTATAGTTTGTTTGATGGTACGTGCTACCGGATAACCGTAGTAATTCTAGAGCTAATACGCAACAAACCCCGACTTCGGGAGGGGCGCATTTATTAGATAAAAGGTCGACGCTGGCTCGCCGCTGATCCGATGATTCATGATATCTTGACGGATCGCACGCCCTCGCGCGGGCGACGCATCATTCAAATTTCTGCCCTATCAACTTTCGATGGTAGGATAGGGGCCTACCATGGTGGTGACGGGTGACGGAGAATTAGGGTTCGATTCCCGAGAGGGAGCCCGAGAAACGGCTACCACATCCAAGGAAGGCAAAGAAGCGCCAAGAAATTACCCAATCCCCGACACGGGAGGTAGTGACAATAAATAACAACAACCGGCGCCAAGTAGTGTCCGGTAATTGAATGAGTACAATCTAAATCCCTTAACGAGGATCCATTGAGGGCAAGTCCGGTGCCGCCAGCCGCGTAATTCCAGCCCAATAGCGTATATTTAAGTTGTTGCGCTTAAAAAGCTCGTAGTTGACCTTGGGCCGGGTCGGGCCGGTCCGCCCACACGGCGAGAACCGACCTACTTGACCCTTCGCCGGGCGATGCGCTCCCTGGCCTTAATTGGTCGGGTCGTGCCTCCCGGCGCAAGTTACTTTGAAGAAATTAGAGTGCTCAAAGCAAGCCATCGCCCCGATACATTAGCATGGGATAACATCATAGGATTCCGGTCCTATTGTGTTGGCCTTCGGATCGGAGTAATGATTAATAGGGACAATGGGGCATTCAGATTTCATAGTCGAGGTGAAATTCTTGGATTTATGAAAGACCTAACAATCGCGAAAAGCATTTGCCAAGGATGTTTTCATTAATCAAGAACGAAAGTTGGGGGCTCGAAGACGATCGATACCGCCCTAGTCTCAACCATAAACGATGCCCACTGTGGATCGGGCGGATGTTGCTTATAGGACCCGCCGCACCTTATGAGAAATCAAAGTCTTTGGGTTCCGGGGAGTATGGTCGCAAGGCTGAAACTTAAAGGAATTGACGGAAGGGCACCACCAGCGTGGAGCCCGCGGCTTAATTTGACTCAACACGGGAAACTTACCAGTCCGCACATAGCAAGGATTGACAGACCGAGAGCTCTTTCTTGATTCTATGGGTGGTGGTGCATGGCCGCTCTTAGTTGGTGGAGCGATTTGTCCGGGTTAATTCCGTTAACGAACGAGACCTCACCGCTAACTAGCTATGCGGAGCCATCCCTCCGCAGCCTAGCTTCTTAGAGGGACTATGGCCGCTTAGGCCACGGAAGTTTGAGGCAATAACAGGTCCGTGATGCCCTTAGATGTTCGGGCCGCACACGCTACACCGATGTATTCAACGAGTATATAGCCTTGGCCGACGTGCCCGGTAATCTTGGGAAATTTCATCGTGATGGGGATAGATCATTGCAATTGTTGGTCTTCAACGAGGAATGCCTAGTAAGCGCGAGTCATCACCCGCTGCTGACTACCCCCCCCCCTTTGTACACACCGCCCCGCCGCTCCTACCGATTGAATGGTCCGTGAAGTGTTCGGATCGCGGCGACGGAGGCGGTTCGCCGCCCCGACGCCGCGAGAAGTCCATTGAACCTTATCATTTAGAGGAAGGAGAAGTCGAACAAGGTTTCCGTGAGGTGAACCCGCGGAAGGATCATTGTCGCGGACCCTTAAACAAAATGCACCGTGAACGCTGCCTCTCATGTCGCCGGCTTTCGGCTCGGCCAAGGCTCCCGAGCCCCGCCTTGGGGCGGAGGGGCCGCAAAGAACCCACGGCGCCTTAGGCGCCAAGGAACACTTATATTGCCTTGCTCGGTGGAGTGGTCGGCCCGCCTTCCGCTCCCCGCAGCGATGATATCTTAATCCACATGACTCTCGGCAACGGATATCTCGCTCTTGCATCGATGAAGAACGAGCAAAATGCGATACCTGGTGTGAATTGCGTAATCCCGCGAACCATCGAAGTTTTTGAACGCAAGTTGCGCCCGAGGCCTTCGGTCGAGGGCACGCCCGCTCGGGCGCCACGCCAAAAGACACTCCCAACCCAGCCTTTGGGGACGGACGTGGTGTTTGGCTCCCCGTGTCGTAGGGCGCGGTGGGCCGGTTGTGGCTGCCGGCGAATCGCGGTCGGGCACAAGACGTGGTGGGCGACATCAGTTGTTCTCGTGCAAAGGCCCCGCCACGCACCGGGGCGAGTGGCCGAAGGACCCATTGAGCACCGGCGCATTGCCGCCGGACCGCGACCCCGTGTCAGCCGGGACTACCCGCTGAGTTTAAGCATATAAATAAGCGGAGGAGAAGAAACTTACAAGGATTCCCCTAGTAACGGCGAGCGAACCGACCAGCCCAGCCTTGAGAATCGGGTGGCTTCGCCACCGAATTGTAGTCCGAGAGGCGCCCCCGCCGACGGACCGAGCCCAAGTTCCCCGGAAAGGGACGCCCGGGAGGGTGAGAGCCCCGTCCGCCCGACCCCGCCGCACCACGAGGCGCCGCCAACGAAGTCGGGTTGTTTGGGAATGCAGCCCAAATCGGGCGGTAAACTCCGCCCAAGGCTAAATACAGCGAGAGACCGATAGCGAACAAGTACCGCGAGGGAAAGATGAAAAGGACTTTGAAAAGAGAGTCAAAGAGTGCTTGAAATTGCCGGAGGGAAGCGGATGGGGCGGGCGATGCGCCCGGCCAGAGCGCGGAACGGCTTCGCTGGTCCGCCGATCGCTCGGGCGTGGATCGTTGTCGGCCGCGCGGGCGCCAAAGCCCGGGGCCCTAGGTGCCTCCGGTAGCCGCCGCCGGCACGGCCGGCTCTCGCGCGCCGCAAGGCGCGCCCCGGGGGCGCCGCGCTGCAACGGCCCGCGAGCCCCATCCGACCCGCCTTGAAACACGGACCAAGGAGTCCGACATGCGCGGCGAAGTCGACGGGTTCTCAAAACCTGGGATGCGCAAGGAAGCCGACGAGCGGAGGCCCTCACCGGCCGCACCGCTGGCCGACCCTCGATCTTCTCGCGGAAGGGTTCGAAGTTGGAGCACGCCCGCCGGGACCCGAAAGATGGTGAACTATGCCCGAAGGGGGGCGGCCGAGGAAACTCGTGGAGGCTCGCGATACCGACGCAAATCGCTCGCCCGACTTGGGTATAGGGGCGAAGACTAATCGAACCATCTAGTAGCCTGGTTCCCTCCCGGTTTCCTCGTGATAGCCGGAGCCCATTACGAGTTCTATCGTAAAGCCAATGATTAGAGGCATCGGGGCGCAACGCCCGACCTATTCTCAAACTTTAAATAGGTAGGACGGCACGGCCGCTTCGGGTGAGCCATGCCATGGAATCGAGCTCCAAGTGGGCCATTTTTGGTAAGCGAATCGGGCGATGCGGGATGAACCGAAGCCGGGTTACGGTGCCGAATCGCGCTAACCTAGAACCCACAAAGGGTGTTGGTCGATTAAGACAAAGCAGGACGGTGGTCATGGAAGTCGAAACCGCTAAGGAGTGTGTAACAACTCACCGCCGAATCAACTAGCCCCGAAATGGATGGCGCTTTGCCGCCGCCGACCCACACCCGCCATCCGGGCGAGCGACATGCCCCGATGAGTAGGAGGGCGCGGGCGCCGCCGCGAAAAACCCGGGCGCGAGCCCGGGCGGAGCGGCCGCCGGTGCAGATCTTGGTGGTAGTAGCAAATATTCAAATGAGAACTTTGAAGGCCGAAGAGGAGAAAGGTTCCATGTGAACGGCACTTGCACATGGGTAAGCCGATCCTAAGGGACGGGTACCCCCGCAGATAGCGATTCGCGCGATCCCCGAAAGGGAATCGGTTAAGATTTCCCGAGCCGGACGCGGGCGGTTGACGGCGACGTTAGGAAGTCCGAGACGCCGGGCGGGGCCTCGGAAGAGTTATCTTTTTCGCTTAACGGCCCGCCAACCCCGAATCGGTTCAGCCGAGGTAGGGTCCAGCGGTCGGAAGAGCACCGCGACGCCGCTACGGTGTCCGGCGCTCGCGGCCCTTGAAAACCGGAGGACCGAGTACCGCCCACGCCCGGCCGCATTTCATAACCGCATCGTCTCCAAGGTGAACAGCCTCCGCCAATGGAACAATGTAGGCAAGGGAAGTCGGCAAAACGGATCCAGAATCTCGAAAAGGATTGGCTCGGAGGGTTGGGCTCGGGGGGGTCCCGCCCCAACCCGCCGGCCGCCGGCGGATCGCTCGAAGCCGTTCCCGCTGGGCGAGAGCTGGCCGCCGCCGCGTCGGCGGGGGACGGACCGAACGGTCGCCGGTGGCCTTCCCCGCGCCGAACAACCGACTTTAACCGGTACGGACAAGGGGAATCCGACCGCTTAATTAAAACAAAGCATTGCGATGGTCCCCACGATGCCGACGCAATGTGATTTCGCCCAAAGGCTCAATGTCAAAGTGAAGAAATTCAACCAAG
>JADLZK010002814.1:0-47593 GCA_015847255.1 Hyparrhenia diplandra
GACCTACCGTCGGCAGAGGCGCGAGATAGAAGCGTCTCCGGGTTAGAATTCCATTCACCTCCGTCCTAAATTATACTTAGGCCCTATTTAGTTGGTGAAAAGAGAATCCAAAAAGTGCTCGCATCAAATATTTTTAAGTATAAATAGAGTATTAAATGTAGATAAAAAACTAATTACATAGTTTGGTTGAAAAGTAATAGGCTAATCTTTTGAACCTAGTTCTTTCATGGTAAGACAATAATTACCAAATATAAACGAAAAGTCTTTACAAGTAGTTTAACTCGATATATTTCACCAACTAAACACCCCTAAGTTATTATTTTAAGATTCTTAGAGAGTCAAATCACCTAGAGAGCGCACAAAGTAATCCAATGTAAATTAGGTGTAAAGAGAATCACCATAAAGAAAATATTAATGCATGGACACTCCAAAAAGGAGAAGAAAAGGATAGATGCAATGGAGCACTACTAGTCCTTGATATGTTCCAATGAACCATATATCTAATAATTCTTTTACACAAGATTCCACATTCTCATGCTCCATCCATGCAAATAACACTAAAAAAAGTACATGCATGCTTAGACGAGCGAGAGCAAGAGCTACGAATCGGAGTGTATCTATTCATCTATCAGCTATGTTTATTTATTCGTTACGTATAAAAAATAATGCAATTCTTACGTAGTGAGCAAACGATTTGAAATTTAAGACCTTATTTGGTTTCTATAAGTCGATGACTTATTAAGTCAAGTGACTGAAAAACCGATGTCTTATAAGTCATGCTTGTTTAGTTGTAGATGATTTATAAGCTCAAGAAATGTATGAGCCCCACCTAAAAAAAGAGTGGCTTATAAGTTTTAAGTAGCGGTGAACCAACTTATTGCTTATAAGCAGGGGTCACTTATAAGTTGGTGGTGTTTGACAAAATAAGTCACTTATTTCACTTTTTTAACTTATAATTAGGTGACTACTTATATAATAAATGTATTTTTTAATATAATGAGTGTTATTATTTAATAAGAAAATATACTTATATAAAATTGGAGACATAATTGTTAATCATATTCACTATAAACTTTATCAATGTTAAACTAATTTGATTTATGTTAAATTTTATGCTTACATCTTTTGGTAATTCTTCCGTTCTAAATTATATGTCGCTTTGATTTTATATTATTATATCTAAATGCATAGCAAAAATAGATGTGAAAAATTAAAGTGATTTATAATTTGAAACGTGAGAGTATGCACCAACCATGATATGCATACACATATACTCCTAGAGGGTGTTCAGTTAGCATGCAAGCCAAAATATTTTGGGTTAGGAATGATCAGAAGACTTTTCGTTTGTATTTGGTAATTGTTGCCTAACCATGAACTAACTAGCTCAAAAGATTCGCCTCGCACTTTCACCAAACCGCAATTAGTTTTTTGATTTAACTACATTTAATACTACATGCATACATCAAAAGATCTGATGTGACATGCGTGATCAGAAGACTTTTGGGTTCACTTTTTGGGTTCGCATGGGAACTAAACACACCCCTACATGGAAAGCACAAATAGTAGCGTTGGTTGATGCTAATGTCTCATGCTCACTGGCCTTAATTGTTAAAACAATAAGCATGACACTTAACAATCTATCCCACCATACCAGCCTACAGCCATACATATATACATACACGGAAAGCTCAAATAGTAGCGTTGGTTGATGCTAAGTCTCATGCTCACTGGCCTTAAATTGAGAGATACGTATACGCGTACTACGGTGGATGACCTGTAGTGGACTGATGGTGCAAGCGCAACAACGACAGCAACCCAACCGACAGGCTGGTGACGCAGGTCCGCGTACGTGCAGACAACGACCACATGGCCGCCGCATCCATCCACATCCCCACGCTGATCGGTGACACCCGTCACTGACCACTGACGCTTCATCGGAAAGAAAATCACTGATCACTGCACCTGACACCTGGTTAGCAGCAGGGGTTGGCTCACTGTTGTCCTCCCATTGATTAACCAGCCCTAGGAAAGTGATTAGTGAACCTAACTCTATTAATTAATCACGCTAACTAAAAGAAACTCTATTAATTAATCTCGTGCCAGTGATTAGTGCTCATCATTTTCTTTTCACAGTTTCAGCTAATCTATGCTGCTTGTGCTTGGAAATCTCCGCAAACGCAACGTCTATCTGCTTTCCGTTCGTTCACCGCCGCGCCAACCAAGCTACAATTGCCACGACGCGACGCGACACCCCACTCCCTGCCGCTGGGCCCAGCGTATGTCGTAAAGATAGGGACCACACGTCAGTGTCCAGTTCAACGTTCGCCTTTACCTTTCGCCCCCAACGGCCGCTTTGTAAAAGCGACGTGGTACCTCTCACTCTCTCTCCTGCTCTCACTCATCCCACTCCTTCCTGTACGGGTAGCTGCTGCCTTCGCTCGCTCGCTCGCGTCGCTTCCACACCACTCCACTCCGCTCGCTCAGGCTGCTCCTCCTCGAGCGCGCAGAGCGGCGGCGTCAGCCTCAGCGACGATGCCGAGCTCGAGGCGGACCACGGGACGAGGCGGCGCGACGGCGGGTGATGCAGGAGAAGGAGGCGGAGGCGCCGACGGCGACGGGGTGCCGCCGTTCATGGGCAACAACCGCGACCACAACCCGCGGGAGCTGCGGTCCTGGGCGCGACGCACGGGGGTTCCACCCCTCGGCCTTCTTCTCGGGGAGTCCAACTCCTCCTTCGCCTCCTCCGCCGCGCCGCAGCCCCGCCGCCGCCTCCCTCCTGCTCCCCGGCCGCCTCGCGCCGCCCGCCGCGCCCGCCGCCGGACACGGACGACGACCTCGATCCCGCGCCGCCGCTGGACCTGGAGCGCGGTGGGCCCGCGCCTGGCCGCGGCGGGCGAGGTGGACGCCCGCGCCGACGCATCGACCTCCGCGGCGAGCTCGAGATCCCGCCGGGCTTCGGCCGCGAGGAGGCGGCGGCGCCGGGGGACGCGGGGAGGGAGGAGGCGCCCGCGCGGACGCCAGGAGGAGGAACGGTGGCGGCGTCGAGAGGGACCAGGCGCTGCCCGCCAATGCGGGCCGGAACGGAACGCGGCGGTCGCGGTCGCGGACGCGGAGGCGAGGAAGAAGGCTGAGGAGGCGGAGGCGAAGCGGAAGGCGGAGGAGGCCGAGGCCAGGAGGAAGAAGGAGGAGGAGGAGAGGGACGCCGAGCTGGCTGCGTACTACCAGGAGCAGTGGGCGAACGAGGAAGAGGGAGCTGCCGATGCTGCCGCGGCCGAGACGGCACCGCTGTACGAGGCGCCGGGAGGACTCCGGTGCGGTGTAACCGAGAACCCCGGGTGGGGGTGAGTTCGCTGCTCTCAACCTTGTGTTGCTTCATGTTACCTTCAGATGTACTACTAACATAATGGCGGATTGCAACCTGCATTTTGCGCAGACGGTTTTTTGTTGGTCGAGCCTTGATGATAGTGATGTTCTAGGATTAATTAATAGTCCTCCTGATAGTGATAGACATAATACTTATACTTCGGTTCGTGTACAATTATTTTCTACTTGTCTAACTCGGTTTTAGTCAAACAATTGTCAATGTCACTGGTGAGTGATGAAAAAAGGGCTGAAAATGGAACGGGATCTATAGTGTGAGTTGAGTAAACTGGTCATTTATTACAGCAATAATAGTTGAAAAGCACTTTTTTAGTATAAAAAACTTGGAAAATCAATAGTTTTAGATGTGCATTCTGCTATTTGGCTATGCATAACATATCCATTCTTTATCTTTTAGATTGCATCATGGATGCATTGCCACATATCGAAATTCTAGTAAACAATCTCCTGTCTTGGTTTTGTCATAGAGATATTAACAGGATTTATATATCTCATATTCCCATAGCATAATCTGCCATCTTTTGAGTCCTACTTGTAGGATATAAAAGAACTAAGGCGAGAGGTGTGGAGTCCTTTTAGCTGTCATCCCATCCCTTCCTGATTTAAGTAGGAAATAATCAGGGTCTAGGATTTAAAAACACATCTTAGGTTTGCTGATAACTTCGCATCACTTTATTTGGCAAAGGAGCAGCATGTGTTAGATCATTTGTTAATACAGTGGTTGAGAGAATCCATTCCATGTTGTAAGGATCCCTTTTATGAAGGAAAATATCGGTAGAAAGGCTTCCATAATTTATCAACTAAGGGAAAATGGCTATCCATATTTGTGTTTCTTTCACGGTTTGATAAATTTTTGTGTCAATTCAATTATAACTGCTATGATAACTAATGCCATAATTTCCCTTTTTTCCCAATTGCAGCGCCCCTCATATTTTATGGCATACAACATTACCTGTCAATAGCTGGTTCGCTTGTCTTTGTTCCTTTGATACTGGTGCCTACAATGGGCGGTTCTGATGTATGAAGCGTCCCTTCCTTTCTTAATTGCACTTATTTACGTTGAAACCCACCGTCAAATAATAAATTCCTTTAATGTGGCAGGCGGATACTGCAACAGTCATCTCCACCATGTTATTAGTCTCTGGTCTTACTACAATACTACATACTTTTTTGGGTTCTCGTCTTCCATTGATTCAAGGAAGCTCCTTTGTATATTTGGCTCCGGCGTTGGTAATTGCAAACTCTGAGGAGTTCAGAAATCTTAGTGACAATGTATGGTTCAATCCTAGAGCCCCATTTACTTTACCTGCACTTTTTGTCCTGCATCATCTCATTTTCTATAGATTCAAATGGGGCGACATGATGTAGTGTGTCAAGCTCAACTAATTGTTGGATATAAATCCAGTCATTTAGGATCCAAATTGGGGGCTGTTTGGAAAGGGGAGATCCATCAGAGCTAAATCGCTAGGGGATTCCTGTGGCAATCTCTTCTTTTCGTGTACCAGGTGTTCAGATAATGGTGCAGAGTGCAGACAATGGAACTTAAGATGCTTTGGTGTCTGGCCTTAGAAGTTGATAGTAATTTTGCTTATAAATGATATCTCCGAAGTAATAAGTAGACAAAAATGCTTTTTCACGAAGTATATGTGCTGTGAGCTAAATGCCTAAATTAGTAAATTTTGACACTTGTCCCAAGCTTTTTGTACCCGTGAACCGAGTCAATTGGTGGCCAAATTTGCATGTCCTTGTCTATTGTCAGGGTGACACTCACCTTATGTGTATCCAGACCACCAAAAACCCATGAACCATTGTCTCACAGTAGGGCAACAGTTTAGTGTTCGTGTACTCCCTACTGACCTACACAGCAGCCAAGATCTTCATGTAACAATGTGTTGATGTGGATCCAATTCCCATTGATATTTCCTTCGTAGTATATAAGAGGTTATGTTGTGGAATGCCCTGTGCTTTTCACCTTTTTCTTAATATAAACGGGCCTCAGTTAATTTTAATGTGTTTTATATAATATATGCAGAAATTCAAGCACATAATGAGGGAGCTACAGGGGGCTATACTTATTGGTTCAGTATTCCAGATAATATTAGGATACACTGGTCTTATGTCACTGTTTCTGAGGTATGTCAAGAAACACACATGCTTAACTCTACAATCTAGAATACACCTCACAGAAATGGAATATGTTTAATGCCTAACTATGGCTTTACAGGTTAATAAATCCGGTAGTGGTGGCACCAACTATTGCTGCAGTGGGTTTGGCATTTTTTAGTTATGGTTTCCCTCAGGCTGGCAGCTGTGTAGAAATCAGCTTGCCCCTCATTCTGTTGGTTCTTCTTTGCACTCTGGTATATCCTTGCAGATTTCTTTTGATGAACAAAACTTACCATGTCTTACCATTTTGCTTCCTTGCCTGCACTTTCTCACTACCTGTTTGTATTTTAATCATGATCACTGGGCATGTTTTTTTTCCCCCTTTGACTTGTATTGCTCCATATCTTACTGATTAATGTACTTATCCATTTCAGTACATGAGAAAAATATCCCTGTTTGGCAACCATATCTTCCTTGTCTATGCGGTACTTTTCTAATCCTCTCCCTCCACACCCTTTGTGCGGGTAGTTGGTTGTGTGCTGACTGCACTGGGATGTATTGCCAGGTGCCCCTCAGTGTTGCAATTGTATGGGCATATGCATTCTTCCTAACTGCTGGTGGAGCATATAACTTCAAAGGCTGCAGCTCAAATATACCCAGTTCAAACATATTATTGGATTCATGCAGAAGGCATTTAGAAACAATGAGACGCTGTCGTACTGATGTTTCTACTGCATGGAAAACTGCTGCTTGGGTGAGGGTTCCATATCCATTCCAATGGGGCCCTCCAACATTTCATTTCAAGACGGGTATCATCATGATAATAGTTTCACTGGTTGCTTCAGTTGATTCGTGAGTAATTTCTATCAGCAGAACAGATACTCACAGCAACTGTAAACAAAAATACTTTGGAAGTTTGGATGCTTGATGGCTAGCATGCGTTGACATGTTGGTGCATATGCAGCTTTCATCGTACCATGCTGCATCGCTGCTGGTAAATTTAAGTCCACCAACAAGGGGAGTTGTCAGCAGAGGAATTGGGCTTGAAGGGATTTCAACTTTTATTGCTGGAGTGTGGGGGTACAGGTACAGGATCGACAACATTAACAGAGAACATACACACCCTTGAAACAACCAAAATGGGTAGCAGGAGGGCTTTGCAGCTTGGGGCAGCCAGATTAGTCATCTTCTCCTTCTTTGGTACGATGTGACACTTCTATATTGCAATTATTTGTTTATTTAGTGCGGATTTCCTAAAGCTGAGTTTCTTGGCTGTAGGTAAAATCGAGCTCTCCTAGCCTCCATACCTCTTGCCTTGGCCGCCTCTGTTCTGTGCTTCACCTGGGCCCTAATTATTGCACTCGGCTTGTCCACATTGCGGTACACCCAAGCAGCAAGCTCCAGGAACATGATAATAGTAGGATTTACCCTATTCATCTCCCTGTCAATCCCTGCATACTTTCAGCAGTATGAACCCAGCTCCAACTTTATCTTGCCAAGCTATCTTCTTCCATATGCGGCAGCATCAAGTGGACCAGTTCGCACAGCCAGCAGTGGGGTGAGCTCTCGCTACCTTCCTCTCACCTGTGCAGCTAGAATATCTTTCCATCTACTAACAGTCTAAAATGTCATGCAGCTGAATTATGCGGTCAATGCACTCCTATCCATCAACGTTGTGGTGGCTCTCCTTGTCGCGTTAATCCTTGACAACACAGTGCCAGGCAGCAGACAGGAGCGCGGTGTGTACATCTGACAGATCCCAAATCCTCGAGGTGGATCCTGCGACATTGGAACCCTACCGATTGCCAGAAAAGATTTCATGCTGGTTCCGTGGGCAAAGTGTGTTGGCATCTAAAGGTTCTGAGGAGTGGCGGTGGAGATTCTATTTATTCCATTGGTACCTGGTATTGTAGGATTTACTATATGAGAATATATATATAATATACATACAGATGCTACATAGTTAGGGGCCTCTCTTGCTGCTGTTAGCTTCGAGGCCCTGTTTTCATGGTTATTAGGTTAGGAAAAGCCCATGTAATTATGGTCTAATTATGGTCATGTTAGAGGGGACACGTTCTATGCTGCTGTAAGTTTGTTTGTAGAAATGCTACGTTCAAATGACCAAGTCACTGAGTTTCAGGTGGTGAGATGAATTCAACCAATCTGTGGCCACTACACGTCTATTTTGACGTTCAAGAGTTTCAGAACTCCTTGCCATGATTTACAAGGGTGAATTCACCAGTAGTTTAGTGTCTGGAGAGCCGCAACAATCACTGACGTTTTGGCTAGACGTCAATTGCTATGTATGATAGTAGCATTTTGGTTTTTCTAGATATCATACCTTTTGCTTTGTAATTAGATCATAATAAGAGCAGTGTATCTAGGAAAGCTAAAACGTTTTATACTTTAGCTTAAACGTTTTATAATTTAGAAAGGAGGGAGCACTGTTACAAACTGCTGCCATTATGCCTTGTACAATCAGAATATCGAAGAAACAGCTCTTCATCTTTTTTTTTCTCCACATGCTCAGGCCTGTTGTCAGCACCATGGTGCTCAATGGAACCAATTTCGTTCTTTGTTGCTTTTTTTTTTATTCTGTTTCTGCTGTAAAGTTGTTTTTTTTTTAGAGGACAGTTGTTCTTTTTGGTTTAATAAAATCCTGACATCAGAGGCTTCCTCTGCTGTTTTTTCGGGTGAACAAATTTGGAGAGGGAGTAGTTTATAAGGGCAATGCTATTCCCTTGTGTTCAGCATTTAAAAGGTATAACAAGTAAATCAAACATTACGAACAGAATCTCTCGTCACAAGGCACAAACATTTTTTTGTGCAGTTTAAAGATTACACAAGACTAGGATACAATCTAAAGGTACAACAATAGTTGGCCGATGCCTCTCAACAATGCAGTGCGCTGTGCGCGAGGTTGGGTTCAGTTATTCGTCGGTGCTGGCTTGCTGTAGGAGCATCCTTTCCTGTTGCACACCGTGCGGAACGGATAGTTCAGGTTGTTACACTCTGGGCATGTCCAGCTTCCTTCAGGGGCTTCCTTATTGTTATTGTCCTTGCGAGATGAGCTCGTGTTACCTCCCTGCAAGAGTGGACAGTTGATTACATGAAAACAAAAAAAATATAACGAAGCAATTTGCCTACACTATTTTTTTCCCAAACGTCTTGCTAATTTGCACAATGGTTTAGACAGGAATGCAGCATCATTTCATCCAAAAAACTGTCCATGAAGGTTTGTGCACTTTATTTATACTGTGCCATATACGGAAATACAAAAAGGACCCACAGAGAACCATCTTATCATATGAAGACATTAAAAGATCTGCCGTTTACAAAATGAAAGCAGTATTGTTGTATTGACAGCAGTCCAAGAAAGAGGTAATCATACTTACAGGAGTTGGCCTTGGGGCTCCACATTTCTTCATGTTGCAAGTGGTTCTGAAGGAAAAGTTGACGTTGTCGCATTTGGGGCAGGTCCAGTCACCCTCAGAAAGTCCATCAGGGCCTACAGATAAGAATTTTCATAACAGCTGAGAAATCAGAAATGGGAACAAGAAAATTGGGGAATGGAGAAGTGAACTGCAACAACTAAATATAAAAGAACTATGATAAACATGGTTGTATCCCAAAAGAACAGGCTATCAACTTTATTTACTTCATGCAATTCTCAACATAGTGGCCTGTGTACAGAACCGATTAACTACTAAACCTCTGGGCTTGAAGGATAATATGTTTCAGTTTCACCAAACTGTTAAACTATTATTCACACCTGTTAGCTAACAATGTAAGTACAATCATATGATCTATAAATATGCCAAGAAACGCTGCCAGTTCTTGACTGAACTAATCCAATGATAGAAAAGACACAAAACCTATTGTTTTTTTAAGACAGTTAATTATCATACCATGAGTTCATCAAAAAATAATTGTTATACATCAGGGCCAAACAAAGAAAATCACTAATTGATGAGTGCAATTGAACTAAATGGAGTCTGGAGAAACAAAATGCATGCTATCAAAAGTATAATGATGTGTAGAGGAGATTAACACTTACCTCCACGGCTTTTCGTGAAGCGATGTTGTCATTGTTTTCAGCTAATGCTCCACCAGACCACGGGCTAGAAACCTATTTTAGACATAAAAACATGATCACAACTCCCTCAATAAAAAGGCCAATAGACGTTTTATGGTTTTACTGAGACAAACCGGCATTGGAGAACCTCTAAACCCATAGCCATATCGGCCTAGCTCAGGTCCCGGGCCATATCCCATACCTGCAACAATTACCAAAAAACTATAAGCCAATCAATTAAATGTTCAATAACTGGAATCATCAGGTGTGGAAGAAAAACAGACCACTCATTGGCCCAGGTTGACCATATGACGAAAAAAGGCCATATTGACCAGGAGCTCCTACTGGTGGACCATAACCATATCGCATCCCAAGGTGTGGATATGGAGCACCATAGCTACCAGATCCAAGCGGAATCGGAGGTGGGGCGCCACCACCTCCTCCATAAAATAGAGGTGACCGGTCATATCCAGCAGCAGGAGGTGCTGGCATCATTCTCTGTAAAACAAACAGAAGTCAATAAAAAGACATCTCAAACAGTTGAATAGTTGATAACCCAGACGTGATGCATAAACCTATTCCCTTTCATATGGCTACCATGAAACAGATCAATTTTTAAGCAATCAGTGTCATAAGTATTCATCATAACTCCTTGACTAGCTGATGGTAGCTGGTGCTCTTATAACATACATTGATACATATACTGAAAATCTCTAGAAACTGTGGATGAATAAAATATATGCACACATAATCTCCGAGGATGAATAAGGGGGACAACCAAACAAAACTCCAGACCCCTCCGGTGTTTTAACATGTTCGCTTTGACACTACAGATCATTAATGACATTACTTAGGAAGAAAATCTATGACAACTTACAGGACTTGGACTCGGTGATGGACGAGGTGCACCACAGGCTCCACGGTTGCAAACATTTCTAAAACTGAAGTTGACATTACCACACTGAGGACAATTCCAGTCCCCCTCCCTTACAGACACTGAAAACAGTAGAACCTTATCTTAACCAACAAGACTCAAGTAAAAAAAAGACATTGCAATTAGTTTCCTTTCCAAAAAGGGGTGGGGTGGGAAAAGAAGAGAGTACAATACATTTAACCCAGGGAGTTCTCCCAACAATACCAAATAAACCATGAAATTGACTGTCAATAAACACATCCATGAACTCTTGCGGCAAGAGAAAGCAACCACAGCAAGCGACATTTTATTATGTCACATAGCTTTACAAGCTCATTCTTTCTTCAGGTGATAGCCTCGCAAACTCCAGCAACTACTTTACACAGGCATAAGATTAACCACGAGCGCAATCCAAGAGGTACTAATCAGAACCAAATTAGTTAAAAGGCATGGTAGTATGATATATCCCTTATAGAACTAGACTGGAAATTGCTCTCCATGAGGACTCCATGCAATACACACACATATAGGATAGACTAAAATGGTGACCACGACCCACAGCCATCCAAGTGGCTAAAGCTAACCAAACAAACCAGAATTCAGTAGACGAGTGAAAAATAGTCAGAAAATCACTAAACTCCTCACAGAAGACTGGTGAACCTACACATTCTCCTAATTGCATCTATTAGAGCAGCTCGTGTATCTCAATTATGGCTCAGCTAGCCCTGCGATTGATCAAACCCTAATTCCCAAACAACAAAAGAAACAAATCCTGCCGGATAAGATCTCAATTTGCAAATCGACTAAACCCTAACTTCGGCCTGACAATCGAGCGAAAAAACAGATCAGAGTGGGCAAGTGCCTCACCGTCGTTGCGTGACCTTTTGGACAGCGCGCCTCGGTTCTCCACCTGCGCCACAGCACCGAACTTACCCAAACAAATAGATCACAGACAAAAACGAGAGAAAAAAAAAAACGTCAGAAACCAAACCCTAAGCCGAGGCCAACGCCATAATCGAATTGAACCGTAGACAATGGGACAAAGGTACCTTGGCGGAAGCCATCGGCGACGAGACGGAACACGGCGGCGGCGGCGGCGGCGGCGAGTGAACGAAAGCAGCCGCTGCGCGGAAATCGAGAGAGAGAGAGAGAGAGGAGGAGAAGGCCAGAAGGGCTCGTAAATTTATTCTTATTTATTTATTAACTTTATTATGAGGATGGTACGGGATTCGCCGCGCTGGCAACGCGCCGCGCGGTGCCGTGTCGAAAGGCTGCGAAGCACCGAGCTGTGCTGCGAGTGGGCCTGCAATAGCCCTGTGCCCCTTTTGTTCATGGGTGGATCTAAACCGGTGAACCTATGGGCCATGGAATCTGTAGTGTCTATTGCTATTGCCACGCGTTGGATTGGATTGCAATTATAGAGTTTACTAGTAAATATGCCGTGCGTTGCGAACGGCGTGCAACGTCGATAAGAAATCTATTTTGAATAAATTTTAAAGATAAATATCTACGTATACATATGTATTTAAATCCATGCATTTCGATGAAGCCAGAACGATCTACAACTTAGTAAATAGTTTATTTATTTTATGATAACCATGACATCCATAATCTCGTATTAATGTTGACAACAATACAACAATATCCTATTAATCTTGTATTTTTGTCAAATTTTGTATAGTATCTCTATAGATTTTCTCTTGTTGCAAAGGAAAAAATATTTAGATTTCAATATGTCATAACTTTCATTTTAGTTCTATACATGTGTCAATTAAATATCTAATTGCATGAGTTTTTGGTGCAAAAAAAAAAAAATGATATTATTAGTGTGTGCAAGAAATTACTTTCCATCATGTCAATAACAAAATATTTGGTTGCTATAGATATATAGATATAGATAGCCGGTATTTCCTAGATAGATAACAAAATAAAAATTATGTGCTGATTTGACCGCATTTGTTTTCCATAATAATCGGACCTATAGATAACAAATTAAAAATTGTGTGTTGTGCTGATTTGACCGCATTTGTTTTCCATACATAATCGGACCTATAGATAACAAATTAAAAATTGTGTGTTGTGCTGACTGATAAAAATCCTATTAAGGATGTCACGTATTCTTGTATGTCATGACGTATTGTCAAATCACCACCGTCCAGAGTTGCTTGCGAACATAATCCTATTTGATCACGTCTTTGCTTACGGGGATCAAATACTTAGACCCACTTATTTCCGTATTTTCATGTGCTTTCCTAGAGTCCGGTATAGATACGGAAGAGAGGTGAAAGAAAACGATGGTGAAAAAAAAAAGTGGCAGAAATTTTTCGTGCTTTAATAGTAGGTATAGATATAGATTATTATTGAAGTACCATCCGTGTGAGAAAAATACAGATTCGCCGTGTACTTTTTTTTTTTTTAACTTTTGTTAATGGTTTCGTTTAATTTTCAAATTCAATGGTTCAGATTAGGAGCAATTGGAACAAGGTCCTTTAATGCGTGGGCGAAGCTACGCTATTAGTTGTGGGTGTCCAGACACCCATAAAAATTTAAAGAATCACTATTAGAAATTGATTTTCAATTATAGATTAAATTCTCATTCAGTCATTCTCATATCCACGAGAGAAGTCACTTCTTCTTAATTTGCTCTAGCTTTGCAGCTGCTTCAACGTGTGCGCATGAATATGTGATATACATAGAGAACGATGATGGCCCTATTTGCTTCATACCTTCTCAAGGATAAAAATTCACATGCTTGATTATATAAAAAAAGTGATTTGTGACTAGGACTAGGAAAACATGTATGTGCACGGTAGTCTTTCGACGAGCTTTTTGGCATCGACTTTGGAACCTTTCAGAAGCCAACGCACTCACGAGCCAAAAGCCTAAGAGCAAGTATTATAAGAGACGAAGAGTGGGCGAGATCCTATGTGTGAGAGAGAAAGTAGAAAAGAGAGTGGAGTGAGCAACATGTGAAACGCTCACTGAAGCGGGCGGTATTGCGTCGCGGATCTCTTATTCGATGTGCTCACTGCTGTTAATTAAATACTAGCGGGGTCTGTCACCACCGTGTTGTGATCTCGTACTCTTACAGCCAACAACCGGCGCAACCATTACCCTAGCTCTAAGTACAACCAACAAGTTGGCTCTAAGATTCTTTCCTTCTCTCAGCCTACTAGTATAGTAGTTACTTCTCCAGCATTAATATAAGACTTGCTTGTCTCTCTCATAGAGTTTTTTGGTTCTTGTGCCCAAACTAGTCTACTTCTCCTCTCTTTTTTTCCCTTCTCTTCTTCACAGTCAGCTATTGTACTTCCTCTAAAAAAAAAATCACTTTGACGACGTGACCTGAAGTTTGGCTTATGGAAACTTTTTGCCTTTCGAAAGGTCCAAAGCTGAAAAATCCAAAAACTTCCCAAAAGCCAAACAAATGGACCCTTAAAATTTCTTTACAAATTTCCTTATTGGGAGTAATAACAAGACCTATACCACGTACGGAGTACTATGTTAGCTTTAGAAAGTCTAGAGCGCAAAAGGAAGTTTTCTCCATCAGGTGGAATTAAGGCACTCCGATGTGAAGACGTGCACGTCGTACGTGCGGGGAATCATTAGTTTGCAGTCTTGTGTCGCGCGGACGGACGGACCGGTCGGCGGCCGGCGGGTCGGCAAGACCGAAATGCAAGAGGAGCGCTAAAGGCGGTGGATGACACCATCCACGCGCTCCCGATTCCGACTCGACTTCACCGCGCGGCGAAGCTAATATAAGGCGGCGCGATCTGTCATCTGTGCACGCATTACGCATACGTGCCTAGCTAGCTAGTTGGAGTAGTACTAAACTAGCGTGTACGTAGCACCATGGTTGCCGCCACCTCCGCCGCGTGCTCGAGGCCGTCGTCGTCCTGGCCGCTCTCGCACTGGCTCTGCGGCCTCACGGCGGACTCCGACGTCGTGGCACGCGCACATCGTCGCCAGCAGCCGGCTGCGTCCTCGTACTCATCCTCATCCTCCACGTCGTCGTCGTCGTCGTCCTCGTCCTCGTCCTCCTCCTCAGCCACCGGGTCGCCCTCCGCCTTGTCTCAGCTGAGGCAGGTATGCAGCTATGAGCTAGCCACTCCCATCTTGCTGTTTGTTGTGTTCAATTGTTGGTGCTTTTTTTTTTTTCTTCTTCTAGAATTGTACTATTGCGCTAGCCAAGTTGGAAATTGGAATCCACCATACGCTGTGGATGTACGAGTAATTTACTGTGGGTTAGACGGATATAGACCTAAAGTTTACCCGTAGGTTCGCTAATAAAATTGAGAATTAAGAATGTTAATTAACTAATGGACGTTTAAAAGGCCAGATCGAGCCCCACGCCAAAAAAAAAGAAGTCCCGGCCCACTCATTCCGTCGATGGCTACGAAGCCCAAAGGCCGCGCCGTCTATACTTGTCTCCACGACTCACTCCACGGCATCTCGGCTTTCCATTTTTACCCCCCCTTTTCTCTCTCCTCTCCTCTCCGGCCGGTTGCCGTTGCTCTGCGGCGCTCTCCTCCTGTCAGTACCCGCTGCCGCCGACGCTACAAGTGTGGGTGGACCCGCCGCCGCGGCCATGTTCGCCTGGATCCTCCGCGGCTGCCGCGACGAGTGCTCCGCCTCCGACCAGCTCAAGCAGGTCGGCCTCTCACCCTCCCCCAAAAAATCTGTTTCTCCCCGTCGATTTCGAATGAACCACAGCAGGAAAGGAGGCGTTTCCCCCTCTTTTGCCATTCGCGAGTCTTGGGGGTAAAGGATGGAGCTGATTCCCTGTGCGATCTTACTTACCATGGCGAATGAAGGCGTGCGGAAACTGTGAGGTAGAGTGATAGATAGGATTGGGCAGTTCGTGTGGATGTCTCATTCTGGGACGGGGTGTTTTGTTTCAGTTCCTGGATGGACTTCGACGATATAATAATAAGCGGAGGAATTTGTCTTCTTTGCTGATCTGGTCTTTGTCAAATAAACTGCTGGTGGATCAATCATCAATGTGTGGTGGGGTCCTAGATGAATGCGTTTGAGATGCAAGTTTTGGTAGCTCTGTGTAGAGGAAAAACAGTTGTTTTCTTCTGAAATGTTGTTTCCCACACTTCTACATTCTCTAACTAGGATTAGGAAAAATTGCATCCTGCACCGTGTAGTCTTGAACTTGTGCTCAGTGCTCACTGAACTTAAAGGCCATTTCACTTCTTTCATTTTGCTGTGCTTCTGAACTAACTATAAACTCAAAAAAAATGCTGAATTAGATTAAAGGAGTGTAATCTGATCTGATTTGATTGATGTATTTCATTCCTCGCTGCTAAACTGGTCACTGACAGTATATGCTGGCTCTGCAGGCTCGCGATGTCTTCAAGGCGAAAGAGGCTGTCTTGCAAAAGAAGATTTCTCAAGAGATGGAACGGGCCAAGGAGTTTACAAAGTCGGGAAACAAACAAGCAGCAATGCAGTGCTTGAAGAGGAAAAAGTACTACGAGAGCCAAATGAACCAGGTTGGAAGCTTTCAGCTACGCATTAATACCAAGGAGAGAATGATCGCTGATCACATGGGGGACAAATAACACAAAGTGAGAACACATCTCTGGAACTATGTATCCAACACACCTTTGTTCTGTTCAGATATGCAATCTTGTGAGACACCAACCATTGGTGTGTTCTTTGCCACACAAGACGTCACACTTTAACATTAGTGTGACCTTAAAACAAGAATAAGATGTTGCATTTTGGACCAGTCTTCTTGTTTCCTAGGAATGACAACACTTATTTCCTAGCATGTTGTACAATGTATATAGCGTGAGCCATACTTGTTTTTCATCCAAATTCTCACTGTATTCTACTAGATAACAATTAGCAAGTCATTTGATGTTTTTTTTGGCACTCTGCACAGAAAGATGGTATTTTCTTGAATTCATGACTTGGTTAGTACAAATTCAATCATGTTATTGCAATATAGCCTATAGTTGGAGAGGGAGTTGAACGTTTTCATTACTCTCTAAGCACAACACTCTGAATGTGAATATCCCTCCTGAGTGGATCTATTACTGCCTCAGCTTCCAGATTTTCCACTGTTGTTGTTTCTGTCACAAATCGTATTGCCGTAGTACTCCCTCTGTATTACTATGTGACCTGGTCCTAATTTCTTTTTTGAACAAGTACATAACCTAATTTCTTTTTTGAACAAGTACATAACCAACATTTCGTCACAGAATTCAGATTTACCTTTTCTTCTCATGATGTAAAATTTAAAACTTTGGTAAGAAAATGCATATAATCTGAAATCAATTTCACAATGGGCTATCGAACACAAAGGACTTGTTGCTTATGTGTTCATCATATCTTGTGCAATTGTCATTATCATTCACCAAAAGTTGGCTCTCTTTTGCAGAGTAAATGATGGCAGTTTGTATACCTGAGCAGCTACGCTAACCTCTAAACCAGCAAGTCAGCCAGCCTCGAATCAATCATGTACATAGGGAGATAGCCTTGTCCTTTTGTTATCGTTCAGTAAACTACACTGTAAACAGTCTTTCCTGCCATTTAGCTCCTGTTTTTCCTGTAACATAGAGATAGCCTTGTCCTTTTGTTACCGTTCAGTAAATTACACTGTAAACAGCCTCTTTCCTGCCATTTAGCTCCTGTTCTTCTCCTGAACTTTCAGTTTAGCATGATGACATCTGTGTGAATGTTTTCATCGTTAGTTTTGCGCTCTGATAATAAAACTTAGCCGTTTCTAACCACATATGTCATGCTGAATGGAATATTCACTGCACATACCCAAGTTCATAATACCTGGAGGCGTTGAATAATTTGGAACATACTTGTATATTATTTTAAAAGACTTCCTTTGTTGAAGCACACTGCAGAAAGCGGTGGCAGGACGCATCAGTTTGTGGCACATTATTTTCGAAATACCGCGCACAGTCGAGAGAACATGAATAGGGTTGTCCGGTATTATTTCAGGAGACACGCTTCGCTAAAAAAATGGCGCGGATCTCTATCATCAGATCTGAAAAAAATAAAAATAAAAACACCTTTCCTAGAGTTCAGTCGCCTCAAATCAGGGAAGGGCTTCTGGCGACACACCTCCCGCACGCAAGGGCAACCTTCCGGCGGCGGCAATGACGGCGCCACAAGCATCTCCTCCTCCCCTTTGTGAGTTGTCCTTATAAAAAGCTCTCCTTCCTGGGAAGAGGGTGGTTGCCGCAGGCACTAAGCGCCCACAAGGTGGTGCTGGCTGGGGAGGAAACAAGAGGATGGTGAGAGGAGGAAGATGAACAGGAGCCAGCTAGAGGAATTAGATGAACAGTAGCCAATCTGATCTGGAGCGTTCGTTTTTAGATCATGTGGCTAGAATCATGGCCTAAAATCCCACCTTATTTTTTCAGGCACCTGAAATATAGCTACTCTCGAATAAAAATGGTGATGTTTCACGTCACATTAATCGCCAATAGGGCACTTGCTGTGCCCATGGCCAAACCTGCGACTGAGAGCACGTCGACACACAAACAATCACAAGCAAGACAACGAAACAAAACATGAGTAACCCAATGCCATGATCATAATACCAGCGCTATTTCTGCCATGGGCCACTTACTACCAAATAAATGCAACATAAAATTAAGGTTTGACCTACATCCGTACCAAAAACACAAACGAGCAGTTTGACCAGATGGCAAAATAAACGACTCGCTACAGTGGAGGCATAACATGACAGATGTACAAAGTTTCCTCAACTCTGGCGTCAAAATGTCTCAATCAAGGTATCAGCAGTTCCCATTCTGGGAGAGATTGGTAAGGGCTTAATTGAAACTACGCCAGTGGTTGTCGCCTCCTGCAATATCAGTGCACCAAATTAATATAGCACTACAGTATTCAGAATACAGCATAACTCTGTAGAAAGACGAAGCGGGTTAATAACACAGCAACTTCTGGAAGCTCATGTATGGTTTAAGCTACAAATGGGCTGTTCCAAATTGTAAGTCATTCTGGCATTTCTAGGCACACACCTTTTCCTATGCATCCAGATATGTGTAGAATCTATATTATAAGTCGCTTACTTATTTGGTGCATCCATTTCGCTATGCATCCAGATAAATAATCAAAGTGACTTATAATTTGGGATGGAGGGACTAGCTAACATTTTAATATGTTTATAATGCTATCTAAAAACATTATCCTTCAAATAGATGCATAAAAACTAAAAAAATTAGCAGTACAATACATAAGCGCACAACAAAACTAGAGTGCCCTGTATTTTATTACCTTTTTTGGTCGGACGCGGTCCTCTTCAAAATCCATTATTCCTCCAGATTCAGAGAGAAAGTCGTCATGCCCCCGTAAGTCAATGTCTGCCTGCTTAAATTGTTCAACTTCTGCCATCAAGTAAGAAACATGGTTCGGCAATACTATTTAATACAGTAGTTGCCATAATATGAACACTGAAAACAATAATAAATCTAAACAGAAGGCAGGCAGTCAGGTATAAGTACAAAAATGAGGACAACATAGCGTGACTCATCACAAGATGCAACCTTTTTTCTGTGAATAACAAATGCTTCAGTTTAATCCAACTCACCTTTATTGATTTTTTTGGCCTCTTCCACTCTATCTTCAAATTCTTTCTGGTGCTTCTTGTTCACCTCACTCATTGTGTCAGCCCACTTGATTTTCTCCTGAATTTGATGCAGCAGGCTATCTGATGTTCCCAACCTGAGCAATGTTACATTTTCATCAGAACTTGTAAAGCTGTACTTTATTTTCTTTGAGTTTCACCTCATCATAGTCATAGCTCACAAAAATAATTGAGTAATCATAACATATGGGCATATTGCTACAGAACTAATTCATCAGAGGATGCTGACATCACTACCATATGATCTGCTTGAGTTGATATTATCTATTTTCCAGTTTAACAATAATACCATAACAACAGAAGAAACAATGAAAGTCTACCCAGTTGAAAGGAAAACCTTAAGAAACACAAACAAGTTATACTTTTAAATTAGAATGTTACTCAAACAGTCCGTGGCTTTTAGGCACACTATTTCGTCACATCATGATCATATTCACATAAAACAGGGTCGAAGGCAATGACCCTTGTCCAAGGAACGTCAACCCCGACTCAAGGATGCGGGGTCATTTTTGACCCTGCAGTGTAAAATCCTCAAACAAGTAGCACACCATGTTCCTCGACCCAGGAACTTTGTGAGTTGTGACTATGTATGACCATGATCATCCTACCATCTCATAAAACTAATATAGGCCAATACCTTGCAAGACACCAAGAATAGTGCGAATAATCAATAGAACAATAAACATAACGGAAAAACAGGATGTCCAGCATCATAACGTAACCACAATTATCGAACAAACCACAATGTGACATCATAACGTTGTATATGAGAAATAAAATAAAATGGCAATTACGAAAAACAAGCATTCACATTTTTATGGAAATAGAAAAGTTGGACAAAACAAGCATGCACATTTACTAGATGTAGAAAGATTTCTTAAATAAGCATACACACCAGTCAGACAAGGTCTCTATCATGTTGTTTAGCTGATCAGGTGTAAGATCTCTTCCAGCTGCAAATTGTACCTAAAAAGAATGAAGAGAAATTTTTATTAAAAAACTAATCATTAGACAGATAGACAATGATGCCATAGATAGAGGGTGCAAGCATCTTACCTCAAAGCACCTTCTCAGCTGATCCAGTTTGCCTCTAACGATACCCTACACAACCATGCAAACTATTATGGATATGATGCCAAAATATTTTAGGCAACACTAGAAGTATTAGATACCACACTAAAACCATTGGAAATAATAGAAATACTACCAGTAGTGGTAAATGACAACTTTTCAAATGACATATTTACGAGTCTCACAGGGATGGTGTATACAAAGATTTAAGTGCATATATTGAAAGAGGATGTAACAACTCACCGAGTACATGCACTCATTGATTAGGAAATCCTCGAGTTCTCTTACGTTGGAAACATCCAACTCTTGCATGAGCTGATCATACGGTAGTATCTGAAGAAAGAATTATAGTGAACAAGGGAGTACATTAGAATTCTGTAGCATGGAGTAGAAAGTAAATGATATTGCTACAAGAATGTTTCTCCCAATGTTAAGCTTAGCATAATATAGGTCTATGCATTTCATAGATTTGGCACAAATATTAAGGTCAGATTTTCAGCCGTTTGTTAACTAATTGACCAAAGAAAGTAACACTTTCCCCTTCAAAGTTAGTTCCTACTAGGCTACTACACAGAAATATTTACCATTAGAACAACAAAGAGGAGGATTTAAGAAAATTAGCTTGCCGGAGCTAGAGAAAATTTGAGGGGGGCAGGCTAGCCTTGTGGGTGCAGAATTTTACTGTGAGGGTGCAGCTATGGTGAAAATTTAGCCATAATCACTGTTTTTTCAATTTTGTGTGGGTGCAGGTGCACCCACTAATGTCAATATAGATACAACCTCCTTTGTGTCATTGGCATGCTATAGATGATGGCTAAAAATATTAGATAGGTTTTGTCAGAATTTGCACCTTAGTTGACTCTGCCAGAGTTAGCACACTGAGTTGCTTTTAGCTTCCGGACCTGGTCAGGCAACAATGCTGGAAGGGATCCAGAATTGCCTACACTTGCAAAAAAAAAAAAAAAAAAATATTAGCGAACAAAACAATGTGCACATCTTGCTATACAGCAGTACAGATAAGCAAGCCAAAGCTAACCACTAAATAATATGCACGCTGACAGCAATGGCAGATCAAACAAGCACAATAAGTTCATACCCTTATTTATGAATAGTCAAATGCATATTCATAGTAATTGGTAAAAGGTGAATTCATCTCAATAGCACAACCTCTGTTTGCTAACATGACAATGTGACATGTGATGTGCTCTTGGTTTGTTGACCATATATAAAATTTTAGATTTGAGTCATTAGCAGCATTCTCTAAAATGTATGATCTCAACATCGAGCTCCATCACCCACCCAATGTCCTTCATCTAGAGTAAAATGTCCAAGTTCATAGTCTATTTTTTAGACCAGAAACCCTATGGTCTAGCTTTTATTGAAAGCGGCAGATAGAATTCCTGGGAGTACTCAAAACAAACAGACCAAACGGCGCACCATGTAAACGCCCAGAGCCAACAGCATACACGACGCACAGTCAATAATGCAGAACCGCAAAGGGGAAAACAATGTAAAAATTGCAAAGCCGCAGGCCACGATCTTACTCTTGTAGTCCTTCAAGGTGCCGTAGGCGAAGAGCCGGAGCAAGTCCAGTGACGACGCGTACTGCGTGCCAACGAGCTGCATCAACAAACAAAACCGCGTCAGATCGAGCCGCACACCGCCTAATCGACGCGAAAACAAACGGATAATTATAATTATACCTAACCCTACTCCGGCAGAGAGGGCGCCCGCCGAAGGGCGGGGTGCGTACCTTGGAGAGGGCCGGGAGGGTGAGGAGCTCGGAGAAGGCGAAGAGGGCCGGGTGGGAGGTGGCCTCGAGCACCAGCGCGGCGAGCTGCGGCGCGGACGAAAGCGCCGCCGCCTGAGCGGAGAACTGCGCGATCAGCTCCGCCTGCCGACGCTCCGCGTCCATCGCCATCGCCCCGCGGCGAGTCGGGGGCGCTAGGGTTAGGGTTTGGAGGATCCGACGGGACCTCCTGGGGTTTGGGCGTCTCTCTTTCGGCCTTCGTTCGCTCTCGCGTCCGTCCTTAATGCTGTTCTGGGTGGACGGTGCGGCTTTCTGCGAGTTGGAGGGTTTTGGCCTCTACGCTTGCGTGTGCTGCGGTCCTGCTCCTGCTAGCGGAACCGATCACGACTCCACGAGTATTGCCCGCCTTTTCGGATAATAATAATAATAAAATTGTTTTGTTGTCAAAAAAATACCTCCAACTCTATCTCCAAAATTCACTATTCACCTATCACATCAAATCTTTCTTGCCAGGTCGCGTGGAAGCACTAAATGTAGGTAAATGGTGCATTAGCGACGAGGGCGATTTTTTTGGCTGGTTAGGTCGTGGTAGGGACAACAATTACCACAAACAAACTTAAAAGTACTACAGTGTCCGATGTGACATTTTTTCCCAAACTTCATCCTTCTAAACACAGCCGGTCTTTTTATATTTGCTCTAAATCAAACTACTCTAGATTTGATTAAATTTATATCAAATAGTATAAGCTTTATGTAAAAAATAATAATACTTATTTGATATGACATTTTATTGTTTGATGAAACTTCAACTATTGTGTTTATATTGCTGATTTTTTTAATGAAATGATGTCAATATTGTGAGAGTTTCCATTTAGATGGGCATCCAAATCCAAATAAATTAGTTTGTAAAAAAAATGAATTTATAAAAACCAAAGTGAACTACAATTTGAAATGGAGGGAGTATTTATTTTCTAGTTATCCTTTTCAAATGCAACGAGGTAATTTAGTTTGTACTTAAATTATTCTTCACCCACAAAAACTCTGATTTTTTTAAGCATATCCGTATTGATATGATTTTTTATGTAAAACAGTTTTAAAAAATCAAAATCCAACGGGTCGTATTTTTTTCTGAAATTTTTAATCAAAAACATTTTTTCTGATTTTTTCTTGAGAAAATCTCGATCTTAAACGTTTATAATTTTGTAAAAATAAACTAGATCCCCACCAAACGGACCCTAAACTCCATGCACAGATACTCCATGATATCTTCATTTATTTGTGTTTCTTTGTGTTTATTGGAATTTTGTTTGGATATTCAATTCAAATTTATGACAGGATCAGCCGGCCAGAGCCCCTGTACGTTTCCGCACCGCACCCTACGCCGCGGTCGCGCGCTAGCTAGGCGGAGGCGGGTGCAGACGGCCGACGACCCGAGACGCCACCGGTGCCGCGTCGCCATCGCCGTGGCCCCGCAGCGGCAGACGCCGATCCCTGGCCAAACCCGGCACGCTTCGGGTTGCCCCTGCCCCAACGCCGAGCCCAAGCCGAAAAGCCCCCGATCGGGCTCGCCGTGGCGTGCCGGCGTGGGTGTCCCATCAACCGGCCCGGCCCCTCTCAATCAATCATCATCTTGTATCTAAAAATTCAATCAATCATCATGGTGTTAGTTTAAAATCCAATTTGTCAATTGCTAATCGTAGATGGCGGTGTTTTCTTATTATATCGTAACGTAATAACGCATGGACGCGACGCGACGCGACGCCCGGAGATGCGACGTTTGAGCGAGGAGCCTGTAGAGTCGTCGACACTCGTGAGTGGTTTTGGTATTTTTTTATCGCCGGATTTGGCACGGGTCCATTGGTGCTGGCTGCCATGCCGCCGAACTAGAACGAACCTTATTGTCTCTTGTTTGGATTTGGACTAGGGTGTTCAGTTGCGCGCCCAGGAGGCCGCTTTCTGGTTAAAGAACATCAAATCTCTTAACGTATTTTTAGAAGATAAATGTAGGTAAATAAAAACCGATTGATTGAGTTTGGTTGAAAAAGATTGGAGATGAATGTTTTAAGCCTAGTTAGTCATGGTTTGGACAACAATTACCAAATACAAACCGTAGCTCAACTCAAAAATATTTCACCAACTAAACACCTAAATACCTTATCTGAATCATTCTCTTTTATATATATAATATATAATATATAACAATAAAATATAATAAAACAAGGGGAAAGCGACCAAATTGGCACCTTGGTGAGTGACCTAGTAGGAGTATGTATGTGATTGTAAGCTTTGTTTTGCTTATCATTACATTAGCATAGCTTCTTTTACTTCTCCCCTCATAAATATAGGCTTTGCTAAATATCTTTGTTCGGACTCAAGTTTTCATAACTAGTAAAAATCATATGGTAAAAAAAATTCATGGCAATAATTAATGAGTACTTACTCCATTCCAAATTATAAGACATTCCACTTACAATTTTCCAAGTCTTATCTGTATATGTACTGATGAAGTTATATTCATGACGAGAGAAAGTATATATATATAGGATGATTATAAACGGAATATTCTTTTTTTTTTTTAAATTAAACGGAAGATATTTCGATTCAACGGAAGGCCGAACGCACTAGTCTTGCTTGTATTGCTCCTCTGCCCGTTTTCTTCTTGGCAAAGTCTGGAACGACCAAACCCATCCATACCATGGCAGAGCCAGAGCAGAGGAAGGAGGAGGAGGTGGAGCAGCCAGAAACGCCGGAGAGCCGGAACACGTCACCGTCACGCACCTCGCCTTTATTGTTTCAAACCCTCCTCCGCTTGGGCTTCACTCAACAACCCTTCTCTCTCAATCTTCCCTCTCACACACCGACCGGCCGCCCTCCTCACGGCGAGGTCCCCTGCCCCTCCGCTTCCGACTCCCCGCGACTGCGCCCGACCGACCCCCGGCGTCGTCCACCGGCATGGCCTCGCCCACGGTCGCCACCCCGAGCCGGGTGGGCCCCACTGACATGGCCTCGCCCACCGCCGCGCCCTCGCCCGCCTCCCCGCCGCGGCGGCTCGCGTCGGCGCCGCCCGCCGTCGACGCGTCCGGCTCCGGGTCCTCCTCCCCGGCCTCCGCCCACCCGGGGACCAACTCTCCGCCCCCGACGCCTCGGTGGGTCACCGCGCTTGCGTGCGAATTCGATCACCGCTGAAATCGCACCGCGTCTCCTTTTTTTCTCCCCTCCTCTTCTGCCCCTGTGCGTGTCTGATGTGGCGCGGTGTTTGATCGTGCAGAGCCCGCTGCTCGCGAGCAGGAGCGAGGAGTACAGGCTTCTGTTCCGGCTGCCGCCCGACGAGGTAATTGGAATTGGTGCCCCAGTGATCCCTAGCTAGCTAGCTCCTTCCTCCCTCCGTGCTATCTAGCTGTTGACTTTGGGCCGTGATCGTTCCGTTCTGGGGGAATTTGGATGCTCAAGTGCTCGTACTGGTGCTGTGGGGATTTGATTTCGTGGGGGCTTTGACTTTTTGATCACCCGTCGTTTTCTAGGGTCAGACAAAACCCTTATCAATAGTTAATTCGCTGCTTTACCCGTCGGTCTGGAGTATGCCAGCATCTTTCTCCTTTGCTCTGGACTACGCTAGCATCTTGCTTTGGGAGTTTGGTTTGAATTATGAGTGAGTTCAGAGGAGCCTTGTTATAATTATTGGTTTGACTTCACTCCTAAACGGTTTGTAGTTTCATGAGTTTCCTTCTGCGTTTTGATTTGGTTGACAGTTGGTTGAACCACTGTACAAAAGGAGGATTTTGAGTGATAATACTTAATTATTTTGCTAGTACTTGGTTGAAAGCTAGTCTGATAGGTGGATTTTGAGCAATAATGATTAAGCCAAGTGCCCACCTGACATATCCTGTCACCATGCATGTCAAGTTTATCTTTGATTCAAGAGCACCCATTCGATAACATTTATTTGTGGACTATCATGTCTATATTAATAAAGCAAAACATTGATTTGCACAAATGTTGTTTGGTTGGTACACTTCCATTTATGCAAGTGAGAAACTGAGAATGCAATTCGCTGTTTGCATTTTACTCAACTTTTGTGGCATCCAGGTTCTTGTGCAAGATTTCAACTGCGCTCTCCAAGAAAATATTCTTCTTCAGGTAGTTCTACTAATCGTCTCCATAACATTACGATAAATATACATTTCTCTGTCATCCATTATGACTCCCTTGTATTGTTTGTAACCGACCTTTATTTGGTGAAAAATTATACTCTTGTGTTACCTCGAATTGTTCATGTGTATTCCAAGAATCAACAATGTGTGCATATAGCATGCAGATAATTCTGTCAAAATATTGTGCTGATTCATTTTTTCCATGCCTGGTTTGGTCAAGACTGACGGGGCAAAGTATTAGTGGTCTAGCATTTGGTGATTGCATAGGATTTGTATGCCATGCTAGTACATCTTTAATGTGTTTTTGAAGTTAAGTTATCAATTCTCAAGGAAGAAACATAGCACATTCTCCTATTAAATTTGTGTTGTTTTTCCCTCTAAATATATCTCCTGTTAACCAAGTCAAATAATTGAACAGATTTTGACCTTGTAAAATTTTATTAAGTAATAAATGAGTTTGGCATGTTTTCTGAATGTAGCAATGTTTCTGCTCGAAACCTTATGATGAAAATGAATACCTCTCCACTTCTGAAACATCAGAACCTTCTTAATACTCATGTCATCTGCTACCCTTGCTACCTTACATGTGTTTTCTTTGGTTCTTCGTTCGTTATTATATTTCTCTTCCATCAATGCTAAACCAGTGCCTTGTGTCTAAAAATCTACCTGGTCATCTGACAACTTCAAAAAAAAAATTGAGTTAAATTTTTTTTTTTTTTATCGTTTAAGGAAATAAATGTGATATTTAAAGTTAGAATTCTTATTGGACTTTGTTACTAAAATTGTGTTATCTTGCAGGGGCATATGTATTTATTTCTTCACCATATATGCTTCTACTCTAACATATTTGGATATGAGACAAAGGTAATAAATGATCCAACAACAGGATCACCATATAGCTGTTCTAGCTTGTTTAGTTGCACTTCGAGAAGTGCCCTGACATTGTTCCTGTTATCCAGAAAACAATACCTTTGCAAGAGGTAACTGATGTTAAGTAAAGCAAAGACAGCTGCCATTTTTCCTAATGCCATTGAAATTGTTGCTGGTACTAGAAGGGTGAGGGATCTGTCATTGTCTAAGTTTCTTGTATGTATACATTATTAAATCACTTGCACTAATGTCCTGTTACTTTCAGCACTTTTTTTTTTTTTGGATCTTTCTTGTCACGTGATGAAGCCTATCGAATTATAGTAGATGGCTGGGAACAACATGTTAGTGATGCAAGATTGCTCCTTGAACGTCAGGTTAGCAGACTTTTTTTATATAAATCACATTCAATCTGTTGGCCTGGAGCTGCCACTTAGGAGTTACTGTTTGTTTCTAAACTGTTGTTCACATGGAATCTTTTACGGCACTATATAGGAGACAAAGTCAGCTAGTAGCAGTGAAGAAAATGGTTATGTTTTATTGGAAGGAGCAAAGGAATCTAAACAAGATGAAGATTCATCACCACCGGACAGGTTTTGGCTTACAAACAAAAATGATTTACAGCTGTCTTGCATCTTGAAATTCACTTTGTTTCTCTATATTTTTTTATGATTCAAACATATTTTTTCTGTAGGTCTGTCAATAGTACAGCTGTCTCAAGTAGTGCTGACGGTGGTGATTCGAACATCAACATTTCCAAAAGCTTTTCCAAAGTTGAGGAGATTGGACTCGAAGACAACATCATACTAAACCCATTCAATTTGGAACCAGTTGATGATGCTCCTCCTAGTGGTTTGTTGCCATCTTTCGCTACTCCTATTTATTTTTATAATCATTATAATTGTTTGCTAGCCACTCGTTACATGATTTGTTTTTACTAAACGTTCATCATGTCTTTCCTCACAGTTCCTGAATCTTACACTTTGATCAAGGAGTCAAGTTTTCAGGTTTGCAAGATTCCATTTCTTTGTAGTAGTACTATTGACAATTACGTTTACAACACTAACATCCTAAAAACAGGTGCCTGTGGAGGTTCTCTTTAATTTCTTATTGTCTGATGGTGCTTTTGGCTTTGTGGATGATTACCACAAAAATGTGGTGACAAAGGTTGGTGCCACTTTACCCTTTTTCCTTATTGATGAACGTCTTTGGTCGTTAGAAGTATTTTGACTTTTGACCTGGATGACCTGCAGAATTTAGTTGCTCGAAATGGCGTACAGATGAGCAAGGGGGACTTGTAAGGGATGTCTCATTTTGCATCCAATAAAAATTTATCTTGGTAAGTCAAGAGCTTTGAGTTGACTGAAGAAATTGATTGGCATCGAATATGGCATGGGCTATGACTTGCTTTTTATATTTTCTTATGGTCCACTTTGATTCTGATTGTCTTTAGGTGCAAAATTTGGGACTTGTCAAGAGGTTCAGAAACTTCGTCTTTACAAAAACAGGTTAGTCTAAGATCCATTGTCTGCCAGTTAAGTGGTGTCTTCACTGAGCCTTTGGTCATTATGGAATAAAGAATGGAGATGTAGAACTAGCAATTATTTTAGTGTCATCTTTTTGTTGGTTTTATCACTTAGCTCTGTACCTGAACAAAACTCATGCCTTAATTTCTTATATTTGGATTTTAGTTCAATCAGGTTGCCTTCTTGGCAGCTGATGGCTATGTGCATGTCTTAGCTTTCTAACCTGATGACCTGTGCCAACTTCTGTGTTGAGATATTATCATTTTGGCATCGAGAGACCATGCTAGCAGTTATTTGTTGCTAGCTCTGTTCATTCTGCTGCATGCTTGTTTTTTGTAGTATTGTTTCCCTTCCGAAGAATAATTGATGTTATAGCTCCCTGCCCTTAACTTCTTTCACTTGTTTGTAGGCGTCTAGAGATGCAAACCTCTCAATCAATAGGTGATGCTCCATATGGGGACCATTTCACTGTAGAGGTGAGTAATCCACAATGCTGTTTATAATGTTGGTTTTATCTAGCTTGGAACTTCTGTTGTTATATGCAATATTAGTATTGATTTGCTGTTAGCCTTAAGACCTCAACTCTTGTTTGATCTTATTTTTACCTTCAGGGCATCTGGGATGTTGAACAAGATAGCCTAGATGAGAACTGTTGTTACCTCAGGATATATATTAATGTAGCCTTCTCCAAGAAAACAATATTTAGAGGTAATTTACAGCCCTTGTATCCTGAATGCTCCAGCGAGAACTATATTTGGAATTATGCTGTATCCTTGTATTTTGGATCCTCCATCACTTACAAAATTTCACTCAGTAGTCAATATTTTTGGGGCCCATTTTTGCATGCCTTCAGAATTAACCCTACCAACTCTAGTTTCTGTGAGAACCGAGAAAGTTTGTTAGTTTGAGTTAGGCCAGCTTAACCTGGTGTCTGAATCTTGCAAGCTTATATGTTTTTATGGTAAGTTTCAGCTTATGTGCTGATAAACCAAAACATAATTTGCCAAGGAAACCCCTAGTGTTACAACTTATATCAGCTCTATATTTTCCACCACAATGTGCACATTTGTATCAATGTGTTTACTGTTTTTTTAGTCATGTAGTTTGAAAAACACACAGAGTAATAGTCACCTGGTTACATATGATTTGTACAAGTTAGTTCTTTGGATCGTCGCGCTATTTTCATTTTTTCAATGAAATTGAGGGGCTTAGTTCAGAGGATTGTATCACTATAGATAGAACGGAGTTGATGTGGAGACTTAACTTGCTGATCTTGTTCATTGTGGATCAGAATATCAGATTCCATGCTCGAATTTTGCTATCTTGGCATCTGTATTGTTTGTGCAAGTGCAATTACTTTATTTCATCATCCGAATCATATATAGTATCATTTATTTAGAACGCATGGTGTCACTGCTTATATATATTCATAAATTTCTAAATCACAGGGAAAATAGAGCAGTCAACAAAAGATGAATGCCGTGAAGTTTTCAGTCTCTGGATTAAGCTCGTATGCCTATTCTCATAGTTGAAGATATTTCTCAGTGCTACTTTCTATTTGGAGGTGTGTTTAGTCTTTTCTCATTTCATGTTTTTAGGGTCATGATCTGTTGAAGCAGGAGTACGATCGACCAAAAGGTAATTTGTAGTTCACGGTTCAATTGAATATTTGCTGCAGTTCCACTTTTCTCTATCTTAAGTGCATCCTCTTTCACTGGAAACACCAAGTTTTGAAGCAATTAAATGGCTGTTTTCTCCATCAATTCTTACAGGCACCACCAGCACAACTGATTCTGGTGTTGAATCAGGGGCTACAACGAACGAGGAAAATACCGAGGAAGTAGCAGTTCCAGTGGTGAGTTCCTCGCAGAATGAATCTGGTGTGAGGAGCCTCATTCCTCCTATTCAAGATCACCAGCTGAGAACAGGAAGAGATTCTTCCATCACATCCACTTCACAAGAATTGTGGGGTTCACTAACATCATACATGAGATCGAGCCAAATTGGTCCAGTACTAGCAGTGGCACTGGTAGCTATCATTATCCTAATGCAGGCAAGTTTTTTGGATTTTATGCAGTTTGTTGTTCTGAATAAACCTCAACTGAAAATTATCTGAACATAACCAATGGCATGAAATGATGAAAAAGATCAGATCATCCTCTGGCTACCAACCATTCTGACACATCCTTCTGTTGCAGGTGTTCATCATAGTTCTACTAACAAGATCCCCCCAGGTCCAAATGCCTCCTCATGAGATCTCGATGGGCAGTTTAGGGTACAGCGAAGAAAGGATGGAGTGGGTGCAGAAGCGCCTCAGCTTGCTAAGTGAGGAGATGCAGCTTGCGGAGGCGCACATGGAGAAGATGAGGCACGAGTTTGCCTGGCTCAGGTCTTACCTGGAGAGACTGGAGAGGCTGAGGGGCAGCACATGACCGAAGCGCGTGTACATGACAGGGGCATGAGTTCACGATGCGGATTAGTAGGTGTATATAATACAACTCGGAGATGTTGTTCAGTGTTTCTTCTGTTGTTACAGATGGTATAGATGCAAACGGAGAGGTGGGTGTTATTGCAGAGGTATTGCCTTAAGGCAAAACTGCAAGATCCCGGTATAGCATTCGATGTAAAGCACGCTAGGGCCCTCCTGATTAATCTCCACACAGATGTTTTAGTCTTTGGAGGGAGAAACTTGTGATTCCATACTCTTTGCATAATCTTCATTGTTTGATTCGCAATGCTCCTTGCTCCTTGTGAGGGAATTTGAAAATGCACTTGGTTATTTAAAAATCTGAAGGCATCTTTAGCAGTGCAGCTGCCTTTATCGGAAGATCTCCATCTCATTATATCATTATTGTTGCATGGCCTGAATAAAATATTTGATTGATTAAATCGATGTTCCAATTAACACTTCCAGGAACCCACAAATCCGATATGTTATTGGGAAGATTAGACACAGTTATAGGCCGGTTTATGTGGCTGTGGATCTCCTTCCAAATTGCCCACCAGGGGGTGGACCAAATACTAGTCACCTTTTCGAATTTGAATAGTGCAGTTATTGACAAGGATACTTTTAACATTCATAATAGAAGACCAGAAGGCATATTTTGTACTCCCTCTGTTTCAAATTGTAGTTCACTTTGGCTTTTATAGATTCATATCTGTTACTATGTATCTAGACATAGTATATAACTAGATGCATAACAAAATCAATGTGATCAAAGTCAAAGTGAACTACAATTTGAAATGGATGTAGTAGTTATTTGTAGCCAACCAGAAGCTAGTGTTAGGATAATACTTTGATTTAAGAATAGCATTGAGAAAAGGATTTTTACCTGTTGCCACATTCCAAGCAGCGTAAAAAGAAGACTCTGGTTCATTGTTTGTAGATCTCTCACTCCCAAACCACCTTCCTTTTTGGGTCTGCAAATGTCCTTCCAAGATCTGAACTGGAAGGTGACATATAGTAAATTCTTAGAGGCTAAAACAGAGTTAATTTTGCCTTGAACTTGTTAAGAATGAAATCATAGGCTTTGCTTCTGTCATTATGATTAAAAATACGAGGATGACTAAGATAAATGGTGTTGGGGCTAAGATCAACCACAGGAAAAATACTTTTGACCCCAGCCTTGTTGAAGAAGATGGATGATTTGGTAAGATTGGGTGTTTGATAGAAGATTTGCAAAAAGATTGAAGGATATCATTGATTTTACCTGTTGTAAGGTCCTAATGGCTAGAGGGGGGTGAATAACCTATAAACATTTCTTGCAAAGCACTAAGACAAAGAGTTAGTACTTAAGATGACGAAGCCCACTAGCACTAGCACAACTAAGCTATGCAAGACACCTAAACAATTCTAGTAAGATAGGCTATGATCTCTAGTCACACCAACAAGGCTGGGTCGCTAAATTACTTCTAGAGAGTTAGACAAAAACAACTAAGAAGATAAGCTTCACTAGAGAGCTAATCTAATCAACCAGCACTAAACAAGATATATCTACCAAGATAAACTAGGTGGATTCCCCGCGCGTTGCGACGGGTCGGTTGGGGTATTTTAAAATTATCGCAATTAGCTATTCAATAGGATTACTTTGTGCAGTTTGGTAAATACGAGAGAGAGAATTGGATTGTTATACCACCGATGGAGAGAAGATGAACCAATCAATAACGATCAAAATCACAATGAATAAGCCAATCAAGATGACAATTTTTACTAGGGTTCACTTGCTTCCTGTCAAGCTAGTCCTTGTTGTGACGATACACCCACTTGGAGATGTGCACACTAAAATGGCATCACATAGCCATACTCGCAGCCAGGAAGCAAGTGAATGAATTCTTGGGCAGCCAGGCCCAAGAGTAACACCTTCGATGTTTAAATCTTGAACACTGCTGAAGACAAATGGATAAATCATTTATAGTAATTACAAAAAGATATGGAGATAGGGGCAACCTTGTCTTACACCACGCTGAGGATGGAATGAAGGAGTAGGATCACCATTTATAATAACAAACATTGTGGTGGTGGAAACACAAGAATAAACCAAATTGATGAAGTGGTCTTTGAAACCATGTCCTCTAAGAGTTGGTTTCAAAGAGCACTTGTTTTCTAGCGGCTAGTGTTTGCAGGGGACGAGTGCATCATAGAGACGGTGTGAGTCGAGCAAGAGGCCTTGCGCTGGCATCGCCTGTGCACCGCACTCGTGTTGCACCGCTTGTCTCTCTCCCTCCTCTTAGCGTGAGTGTGGTGTGGCCCTATTGGGTGCCAGAGCTTGGACTCGGTTTCTTTTTTAGGAATATAGTGATTCTACCCTTATTTTGAATTCTAATCGTGATTTTATCCTTATTTTTAAACTTTGAATTTTTACCCTTTTTTTTTTCCAAACTAAAACCTCTGTCTACCCCTATTATGTAACATCATTAGTGCTTCTCATATTAAATGACAAAATAAAAGTAGAAAAATACAGGTGGGCTAAAAGACAAAAATGCCACTAAGAGCTTTTCCCCTTATCCCGTGCTCGCCCGACGCACAAAAAGGAGCCGCACTGCTTCCTCTTCTATCGCAGTGGAGCTCATCGGCTCATCTACTATCGGTGTTGCCTTTCACCTCACCGACTCGGCTGCTCACCTCACCGACGCGGTGAGATCTGTCCCCTCCATCTTTCCTCATGGTGAACCGATGGCGCGAGCTCAGTCACTCGTGCCCTGCCGCTCCCGTCCTGGCTGCTCATGGCCGGCTGGCTCATGGCTCTACTCCTGCTTCGCCGCCCACGGTAGCTCCTTCTATGGCCGGCGAGCTCCTTCCCCTACCCCATGGATGGCGCCCAACCCAGCCTCATCCTAACCGAGCGGGCATGGCCCCATCCCTAGTGAGCTGCCATAGGCTAGCTCCAGCACTGGCACGACCCCGTGGACGGTGGGAGCTCCCTCCTCTGCCTCTCCCATGGGCGGTTAGCTCCCTCAGGCCCTCCCTAACCCCTTCCATGGCCGTTGAGCTCCTCCCTATGCATCAACCCCAACACAGGAAGAAGGTTCATTGTGTGTATGATATCTGGGGCCCACGTGTAAGTAAGACCAACTTTTCTAAAATATGTAACCCCAACTTTGCGGCACAGCCGCATGTACACGCCACCACATTGGAGGCCTTCTGTGTGAACTCCACCGTCCGCTCGCCATGGCACCGCGACATCACGGCCCCACCACCGCCTAGCGCAGTGGCAGCAGCCACAACTGCCTGCGCACAACACCAGGTACCCATATCGATTGAGGATTCATCCACTGAGTGGTTTTAGGGTTTCCATTCTGTCATACCATTTAGTTCTATCAGATTGTTTTACAATCGAGATTAATTGACATTTTGCCTGTTGTAGTGCGATAACGGAGTGCTACTGACCGATTATACTTTGGTGATATATTTATCCCCATGTATTGCTTACCTTAACCATTCCTACATTGTACCCAGTAATTTTGTTTGTGCCAATTTTATTTTCCTCATTGCAAATGCTCTAATATTCATCAGCTTTGAGACAAGAAAGACCACAACTACCCTAATATATCGAGTATTACATTTGAGCCTGCAAACACTAATGTACCGCCCATTTGTTTTTCAGCAGCCAACAAAATTAGACTTCTAAAAGCCATTGCCTCTGGGTGAGTGCATTTATTTTTCCCTTTTTATTTACATTCCAGTTTATGTGTTTACTCCAGTTTTGCATTCTATCAATGTTATTTAGCTTATTAAAAAGAGTTTATCGTCTTAGACTATAAACTAATTTGTGGTATATAAATTAGTGGTATATTTTAGTTGTTACCACATGCCCTAGGTCTTACAAATATGGCTCACGTAGATTTACCTCATATGCCCTGCTTATTGTACAACGGAGTTGATGAACTACTCATAGAAACCTATCTATGTAAGTATGCAACACAAATAGGTTCACCATCCTAGAGCAATACGTAATTAATGTCATATATTTCCAAATTTCCTTTTTAACTTTTTGCCATATTGTCCAGGAATCTAGAGTTGAAGAAGTATGATGGCAGGTACGAATCACCATCCTTTAATCTTTAAGCATTCTTTTGTCGGTTCATGGACTATAAAGGATCCTTCTTTATGATGTTTCTGTCATTACATAGTTCCATCCTTCTCTCTGAAATTGAAGCATTTTTTCCTGACACTTTCATTTTTTAACACCATGGTCTCCCTTTTCAATTGTTCTTTAAATAGAGTCTTTACTACCAAATCTCAGGCGGGAGGGTTCTGTTAGGGGTTCGACTGTCTTCCTATGATCTCCTTTGGATGCCACTTTCCAAAAACGGTAATGTGCATATGTTCTTACTAAAACTTTAATGGCAATGAGTAAATGCCACTTTCCCAATAATCCCCCTTCAATCCGTTATTAAGTTACTAAAAACACTCTCTGAACTGCATCTAAGCATGTATTACATCAAAATCGACAGATCGCTAGGCGTTGCAACAACTACATTTACTTTAACAGTTCTTAAAGGCAAAACAACCATAAGTTTGGTTACTCCTCTGATTTGAACATGTTATTGCAAACAATTTGTTGCATCTGATTTATATTGCCGATTTACTTTTTTTCTTAGATCTATGCTTCATTAATATTCAGTTCTCTTATGGTTACTCCTTTTGTGCAGGAATCGATAAGAATCTTATCTGACAAAATGCTGCTCACAACAACACATTCTTGGGTTGTTCCATTTCCAAAACACTACACACACAACAGTTACGAAGGCGCAGTATAACTTCCTTTCATCATGTGGAGTTATTGATTCATGACTAACTTTTGGGTATTTTCCTAATAGGTCATTTGTTATTCACAACAACAGATAAGCAAGCACGTGTTGGGGATGTACAAGTACAATGTGCTGGGGATGTACCTCGCGAGCCATGGTGCCCTTGTTCATGTTGGACCTTCTCCATTGCGCTGGGGATGTACAAGTACAATGTGAGGGACGTGTCATTTTGCAGTCACGAGAAGTTGTAAATCTCACTTCACGATAAGTTAAAGTCAAAGAATCTTAAATCCGCATATTTCAGTACATGTGGCGTGAAGTGACCGATACAACGTATTTAGTGTCCTATATATGCTGCTGCTATTGCAAATCTCCCTATATATAGTCCGCACAGAATTAAGCACAAAAGCGAAGGGCTACACGTTTAAGATTTTGCAACAACTTGCTTTCACAGTGAGAGAGCTCAAGGATGTTGCGTGCCAGGCTCGGTGAGAGAGTTCAATGATTTTGCAGATGCACTGTCATTCACTGTTGGACCGAAATTCAGTTAGCAACATCAGGTAGCTGGAGGCCTACATATAAATTCAGATATCTGGAGTACATGTCAATCAGAGGTAATTAATTAATTAATTAATTATACTATTAGTAACTATAGAATGTCTGAGCAGTAAAAATAGCTCAGGAGTCGAGTCGGGCACTGACGATGGAGCCATGTAGGAGTACAAGAGAAAGGTGGTGTTCTCATGGCGACTGGGGCGCCGGCTCCAGCAGGTCGCACTCGAAGTTGGTGTGCTCCAGGAAAGGGCCCAGCCTGACGAGCCTCGGGATCACCAAACCGTCGCGGGCCGCGCACACCGCCGCGTTCTCCCACTGCACGAGCGCGCCCACCAGCCCCGCGCGCGCCGTGAGCGGGAACACGCGCGCCCACCGCTCCGCCTCGTACGCGCGCATGGCAGCGGCAGCCTGGGCTCCGTCCACGCCACCGGCGTCGGCGAGGCGGCGCGCCAGGACGACGGCGTCCTCGAGCGCGCAGCAGGCGCCCTGGCCGAGGTTGGGCGTCATGGGGTGCCACGCGTCGCCGGCCAGCACCACCCGGCCGCCCCTCGACGCGGCCGGGGCCAGCCCGGGCCACAGCCACCGGTCCACCAGCGGCGTCCTCACCACGGCGCCCTCGGGCGTGCTGCGCATCACCGCCAGGAGGTCCGATGGCCAGCCGCGGACGAGGTCAAGCGCCTCGTTCTTGAGTGCCGCGGGGTCGGTGATCTTCGGCCCTGCCATGTGCCAACAACACCAGAACCATCCGCGCCATTGATGTCAGCTGCCATAAGCCGTGCAACGCTTGAAAGCTGGAACTGGAACCTTCATCTGAACAAAGCAACCGTGGGATTTGTTATGTACCTGGATCTGCCCTGTTGAAGCAGATGAACCAGTAGACTTTGGTTGCCGAGACGGGGACAAAGCCGGCACGGACGCCTCGGCCGTAGATGTAGTTCACCTTGGGCTCGAACGGCTGCCCGTCGGCGTACTCTGCGAGGCCCCGAAACGCCGTGTGCCCGACGTACCGGGGCTCCGAGAAGCCCATCCACCTCGCGATCGGCGAGTTCACTCCGTCGCAGCCGATCACGATCTGCAGGCAGGCAGAGCCGCAGAGGCAGTTATCTTCATTCGTATGACACAATGGCACAAGATCGAGATCCTTCCGGCCGGAAACATCAAATCCAAGCTTGTAGTTCGAAAACTGCACTGCACGAGATCGATTTCGTACCTTGGAGAGAATTTGCCTCCCGTCTTCCAGTTCGAGCAGGGTTCCTCCACGCCCTTGCTCTGAAATCGATTTCAGCTTGGATGAGAATGATATGGTGCTTGGTGGCAGCTTAGAAGCAAGCGTCTCCAGAAGCACTCTCCTCTCCACCGCGCGCACCTCCTGTCTGTCGAATGTGCCATGCCAAACAATCCCAGTTAGTACATACTTGAAGCCATGCATTCGTTGACGATGTTGATCAGGGGATGGAAACTGCATGCAGTACCCGGGAGCTTCTTCCTCGAAGGAGAATTCGCGCAGGTCCCGCCGGCCCGCCGCCGGCGATCGCATCCTCATCCTGCGGTCAGCTGGAACCTCAAAGTGCATCTCAGAACACACAAACGATCCAGGTACACTGAATAATGTGGGGTTTTGGTTTTGGCACAAGATCGGTGAAGAGTAACGACGCACCCCTGGATGCGGAGGTACTTGGACCGGAGCTCGTCGGCGACACCGATGGCGTCCAGCACGCGCCACCCGTTCTTGAACAGCGTCAGGGACGTGCCGCCCGCGCGCAGTGCGTCGCCTTGCTCCAGCACGGCGGCGCCCACGCCCAGCCGGCGCAGGGCCACCGCCGTAGCCAGCCCCGCGACGCCCGCGCCGACGATGACGATGTCCTCCTCCTCCGACCGCGGCGTCGCCGAGGGCGGCCACGGTAGCCGCTGCACGGCTGTAGCTGTGGCGTCCACGCCGACCTCTAGGTGATGGGTGGTACCGGAGCTGTGGGGAAGAGATCATGGCTGTGGCCAGTGCCATGGCGGATAGGCGGCGGCGGCGGCAATGACAAACAGGAGTTGGGGTCGGGGAACTGGCACTGGCAGCGCCATGCCATGCGGCCATTTGAGTGCCGTGAGAATTACAGGTCTGGAAAGGTGGAGGGTTTGGAGCCACATGTTCGTGACCCAGGAGCAAGAGAGCATGCACAAGACACGTCCCCTGCACTCATGTGCTGTGGTGGGGGAGTGAACGGGAGCGACGGCCGACAGGGACATCGATACGAGCGCGGGAACGAGTCTCATTGGTAGAGATGACTCTTTTTTTATTTCTCATTAAATCCCCACCTGAGGTGTCAATCCATGTCGGCTGTCTGATTTCGGCTGATTTAGTGTTATATAAGCCGAAACAAGTTGAAATAAGGCGAAGCAAGAAGCGAACATCCATCACAAAGGTGTTCGATTCGTTTGATTAAATAAACCAAAGTCTACACAACTACACACGACTTGCTATCTGAAGATTTGTTCTGTAATTTCTCATAATTCCCTTTAAAATTCAGAGTTAGTAGCCGCCACATATGTATGTGAAATGATGACGAGCAACAGTGCGTGTCAAAGCTGTTGAAAGCAAAAGAAATTACACCGATCAACAATTCGATGGAAAAAAGATTGACGGAATTTTTATTACCACATTAGTTGTATGACATTCACACCAAGCAGGATCCTCAAGCTTCTAGCGCTTAAAGCAAGTACAATCGCAGTGACCTTACAGTTATATAACACAAACTTAGCATGCATGTTTTATTTCAGAAGATTACATTAGTTGGTTCACAATCACAGTACATTAAACCAGGCACAAAGGTAGAAACTCAAATGCCACATAAGTTCAGGCGGACTTGACTACGATGTAGCACAAAGCACCAGATTATGACTCTACAGCCAGAGCCAATAGATAACTCAAACAAAACTCTTTTAATGGAAGCAGGCATCCAATCCAATACCCTGAAGCTCAACTGCTCAAGACTCGTAGATCCAGGGATGAAGGTTGCTCTTCCACTCAGCTACACCTTCAGGGAACCAGAGAGCGATCTCCTTCTTTCCGTTCTCCACAGAGTCACTTCCATGGATGACATTCCTATACGAGAGGTGACAGGTTTAGTACTGGACCAAAATATGCACAGTTCCAGCAAGGCAGCAACTACGATTTTAATTTTTTAGTAAAACCACACAATCGAGACTATGTTTTGCATGATAACAAACAAACCAGTCATCACAAGCAGCCGGCATATATATTCTGTTTAGAATGGAGCATATCCTAGCTCACACGGATTATTCGAGTATCTTATTTGATTGAATTCATAAACCACACGTTTATTTAGACTGAACCAGAAAATTGCCAAGACAAGGAGTGGTTGACTTGAATAGCAGAGCAAAGCTATTGTCACGATGAAGTACAATTAATTACAAAGAAAGGAATGTTCACCTGCCAACTTCCACAGCATAGTCCCCACGAATGGTACCAGGGGATGCCTCCCAAGGCCTGGTGGCCCCAATGATCCTGCGGCCAGTCAATACAACGTCCCTCCCCTCCCACACCATTGCAACAACAGGGCCAGAAATGATGTACTCCACCAACCCAGGGAAGAAGGGCTTGTCAGAAAGGTCAGCATAGTGCTGCTCTGCAAAGGACTTCTCTACATTCATAAACTTCATCCCTGCATTATATAGCAAGTAATAAAAAGTAATTCATCAATTGCTTGAAAATTCATTAACATGAGGAAGATTATTCATTAACTGTGGACCCATGTTGATAATAAGATTATTCAAGTAAGATTCATCATGGTAAACAAGAGGAAAGCTAAACTAATAGTCTCTCCCGTAAGGTCCGGTCCTGTTTTGCTTCTTAGAAATATCAATTAAATAGTTTCTTTCTGTTCATATCCATAATATCAATATAGATTCCCTTTTTGTTATATATTGTTGTGATGTAAAAGTGGTGATGACAGACACACATGGTGATTTAGTTTCACAACATTCGGAGGATACAGTGAGGAATATCTGCTTTTGGAATCCATAACCTATAATCCTCATTTTTTTAACAATAGTGGTGATCGGTGGTCCATCGACCTAACTAATTCATGATTAGACTTTACAACGCAACAGCAGCACTTAATTCCAGATTACTATGCCCATCAGAGCTATCCAGATAAAAAAAGGGACCAATCATGGGCTAGTAACAGAAAGATAATGGTTTTCAATCAAATCAAATCAAATCTCCACACAATATTCCTACTTGCACGACCAACATCCTTTCTTCAGATGGAAATCATACCGGCCCAACACCTATTTTCACAAAACGCAACCCAACACAGATAGATCGAACAGATTTAAGAGTCCAGAACACGCAGATCAAATTAACCTTTGTCTAATCAGCAGGCAAGTTCATGTGTATAGTAATAACTAGGAAATGAAACAGAGTATGAGATTCCAGCAATCAATTGGAGGAACAAGAAGAAACAGCCTTACCCTTGAGATAGAAGCCTTTCTTCTCGAACCTACTGATGATGTCCCCGATCTGCACAACAAACGTACTGGCAGTTAAAAAACTGGGCACCCAACATGAAACATGCATGACGCGGAAACCCAACGAAATCAAAACATGTCCCAGCGAACAACACATCAAGCCAGACTCTTCTATAGAAAACGGCAGGGGAAAAGGAAGCAGCAGATGAGATGAGATTACCAGGCCCCGCTGGACGCCGTCGGGCTTGATCATGATGAAGGTCTGCTCCGCCATCGTTTCTTCCAACTCCAACAAAAGGGCGACGCGGATCGGCGAGGACGCAGGGGTGACGAGGGAGAGCCTGTGGGAGGAGCGCAGGGGATGATGGGCGGGCGGATGGGGAAGGAGAAGAAGAAGGAGAGGCGTCGGTCGTCTTGGGGGGTGGCGAAAGAGACGGGCAGCGGGCGGGCTTGTTTTTATGTGGGTTTGGACTTGCTTTTTCTGTGGTTGGGACGTGGGAACCGAATCATTCTCCAGATATTCGCCAAAGTACAGGGTATACTGTACTTGTTGAGCCTGTTTGGTTTTCTCCAAACTCAAAAGTATATGTGTACAAAATTGCGAGAGAGAAACTTTGGGCTAGAAGGTTCATCAATTTTGGCCCGCCCTGGTTTCGGAAAAGATCCAATTTATCAATTATACCCTTTAACTAGTTAAACGCCCGTGCGTTCTTCTGGGATAACAAAATTTTGTATCAAAACATAGATCGCATGATAAGTTAACAATACTATAAAATTAAACAATGATGTTAAAGTGACACACTGGATTGCTCACCAATAATCACCATAATATGTCGGGACAGCGTGTGCGGCGCGTGGTGTGCCTGTCTTGGCGCCCGGCAGGGGGTGGTATGTGGGGGGACACTACAAAGCGTCGTCGCTGGTCATGTCATTCGTTAGACGTGCTCTAGGATTGCTGCAGTGAATGTGATGAACAAGTATTCGCTGCTGTCGTTGATGGTTTTGGAAAAAGTTTATCAACCTAACTCTTCTGCATTGTGCAAAGATAACACAAATTTATATCAACTATAAATGTGCCTTCCATTATTCTCCTGTGTATAAATGGAAGGCACATTTATAGTTGATATAAATTTGTGTTATCTTGCACAATGCAGAAGAGTTAGGTTGATAAACTTTTTTCCAAAACCTTCAACGACAGCAGCGAATACTTGTTCATCACATTCACTGCAGCAGCACGTCTAACGAATGACATGACCAGCGACGACGCTTTGCTGGCCACGGCATCCATCATGGCGACCGCGGTCGTCGTCTCTCCGAAGCAACAGCATCATCGTCAACGTTGTCGGTGAACCACGGGCACCGGAGCGCGGCGGCCGCCGTCAGCCGCTTCTCGGGGTCACAATTCAAGAGCCCCTTGAGGACCTGGAAGCCGTCCCCGACAGGATCTCCTCCGGGACCAGCTCACGCAGCCGGTTGCGGCTGCTGCCGTGACAGGCTCGCAGCTGCCGCGCTCGCCACACCTGCACCTTGTCGTCATGGACCTGGGGCTTGAGCGCCTGCCACGCCCTCTTGCACGGCACGCCGAGCACGTCGAAGATCTTGAAGAGCTGCATGGCCTCGTCGTCCTCGTCCTTCGCTGCGACCGCGAACGGTCGCTTGCCGGTGAGGATCTCCACCATGACGCAGCCGAGCGACCACACGTCCACGAGCGTGTCGTGGTCGGCGTTCTTCACCAGCACCTCCGGCGCCATGTACGCCATGGTTCCAGCGAAGGCCTGCGGCGGGTCCTTCTCGCCCACAGACTTGGCCACCCCGTAGTTGCAGATCTTGACGCCGCCGTCGTCGCCCACGAGGATGTTGTCGGGCTTGATGTCTCGGTGGACGACGCCGTGCTGGTGCATCGCCTCGGCGCCGGCTAGCAGCTGCCGCATGACGCGGCGCGCCTCGGCCTCCGGGAACGGCCGTCCACCGCAACGGTCTGCCATGACTGCCCTGAGGCTCGCGCTCGCCCCGACGTAGTCGTCCATGACGATGGAGTAGTCCGTGGTGCCCGGCGCGCGCGCCACGGTGCGGAACGCGACGAGCGAGGGTGGCCCCGCCGGCGGCAGCGAAGCAGGCCTCGCGCAGGACGTCGGCGGCGTGGCTCCCGCCGCTCCTGCGGTGGAGCGACTTGACGGCGACGGCCTGGCCCGTGGCGCGGTGGCGCGCCCTGACGACGACGCCGCCGCGCTCGCCCTCGCCGACCCTTCGCCCCCTCCTGCTTGTACCCGCGGGCGTTGGCCATGCGCCGCTTCCGCCTGTAGGTTCTGGGCTTACCCTCGGCGGCGGTGGCGGCGATGTCGTCGACCATCGCGGAGATGGCAGCGGCTCGCCTGCCGCTGATCGCCGTCCCGGTGCGACGGTGTTCTTGGATCACGTCGCAGAGCGCCGCGACCCGCGTGGCGACCGAGGAGGTCATCTGCGTGGGGTGTGGGTTGGCCATGGAGCTGAAGCTGGCGATGGTCTCAACTTGCGTGGCGGTTGACACGGCGATCGATCGAGGACTCTGGATGAGAAGTTTGGTGATTACCGGAGGGAGACTCGGGGATTTATATGGAGGAGAAGAGGGAGGCAACCGCCTATTGGTGACCGGCCGGACTCGGAAATCCGCACGTAGTCTAGTCCTTTTCGTTCAGTCGGACTTGCACATATCACATTGCCTGCCGATTGACTACGTAGTCCTAGAGCTGATATTACGAAGCCGCCCTATTTCCGTTGTAAAGATTTAGACCTGTTTGCTTCAAAACTCTACAATTTTTTTTTAGTCCTAGATACTTTTAGAAAAAAAAAAGATTCTTAAGAAGATGCTTCTAGAGGACTTTTAGCAAAAAAAAAAAAAAAAGTCAGTAAAAAAGTCCCTCCTATTTTCCTAGGACTTTTTAGATACCTTCAGTCCAAACACAAAAAAAATCACTACAACCAAGCACCCCCTTAACGCATGTTTCTTCTAAAGAAGATTTGGACCCTCATATGGACAAAAGAGAATTACTGATAATTTTTTTTTCTTTACAAGGTGTGTTCATTTCTAAGTGGTGCTGACTTGAGAGCTAATAAAACCATTTGTTCATTCTCATCGGTGATCTCTTGTTGGAAAGAGTAGTACTATCACACTGCTCTCTCGCAAGCACACACTCCACTGACCGATTCTGGGTTTTGCTGTATTCACTGAAACAACGAGTGGATAGTAGGCTTCAGGTGCTGGTTGCCTGGCTCGAACGTTACTATTTTATACTTACCAGTGACGAAGGTGACGCAACTTAATTGGTTCCGGCCAAATATTTAGTAGCAGCAGCACTATCAGATTCTTCTCGCCATTCGTAATACAGTATGATTTTGTCTTGCATATACTTTCAAGAGATTACTCAGGATCTGAGGACAAGTGAGAGGCACCGGCATTCATTGGATTTGAGGAGCAAGATAATATAAAGAGAACGATCCCGTGTACACCCAGGCTTATATGCAAAGGATACGTTCATTGGCATTCATTGGATTTGAGGAGCAAGATAATATAAAAGAGAACGTATCCTGTGCACACCGAGCTTATATGCAATGGTTAAACTCTATGCACAGGATAACGTTCTTCTAATATAAAAGAGTAGAAATAAGCAAGTAGCAAACAAGCAATGATAAAGGAACATTTTTAGCCAAATTATTTATAGTAGATCAACCGCAACTTACAAATATTGTGCGATTTTCTCCGTTTGGTTGTTTGTATGTGATGTGCATCTTTGAAATGCCGCCATGGTGCTAGCACGGGCATGATACTAGCATATTAGGTATAACTATTGTTCTTTTTCTCCTTGCCGCCGCGCGTGCACTACCGTCTTGTAGGTCCCTCTCTTTACTTTTCTCTTATATCTATGATAGCCATTTAGAACTAATTCAGTGGATCGTTTAGTTTTTAGTCAATGATTTATGGTTGAGATCTTATCACTTGTGATGATTTTGGTGGGATCCACTGATGGTAGTTAAAAGGGAATGAAAAAATAGGGAAAAAAGAATAGAAGCATGATAGTAATATTTTAACTCATAAATTTCTCCTTCAGTGTACCCGTGGGAACGCGCTGGGAATCCACCTAGTTAATAATAATCCTTTAGTCACTCAGGAAAACTACTCAAAACCAGCCATTTAGGAAGGCATATCAACTTGTCATACACACTAGTACCGAAACCATTTTGCGAGCACTTGCAAAATCTTTTTCCGTGGCGGGCACTTTTTTTGTCCGCCACGGAAAATACCCCGCCACGCCCGGCTTTTTTTTACGTGGCGGGCGTTTTTGCCCGTCACGGGAAAGATTTTTTTGCGTGGCGGGCACCTTAACACTGCGCCACGCAAAATAAAATCTTTTGCGTGGCGGGGCGTGGAAGTGTCGCCACGCAAAATCTTTCCGTGGCGGGCATCTTAAAGGCCCGCCACGGAAATGAGAGGCACGCTGACTACTCGGCCCAAATCCATCTCCTATCGGGCCTTATATAACAACAAAGACTTAGGTTTTCATCACTCCTCACAAGTCACAATCCGGATCGGCGGCCGGGCGCCTCACCCCTCTCCTCCCTCCTCACCCACGCGATTGGGCGCCTCACCCTCCTCTCGACTCACGAGCACAGCCGGCCCTCACCCCTCTCCTCCCTCCTCACCACGGGCGCCGGCCTCACCCTCTCCTCCCTCCTCTTCATCTTTATCGGCGAGCGGTCGGCGGCCAGCGGAACAGCGGCGGGGCGTCGCCCGGCGGCAGCGCGGCGGCGGCGCGATGCGTGGGGCAGCGTGGACTCGGCGGCGTGGGGCGGCGGCGGCCTCGGCTGGGCGCGTGCGGCGTTGGTGGCCCGTCCGTGCGGCGCGTGGGGCGGCGATGGCCACGACGCCGGCCGTTCTTCCTCCAAGCCACGGGCGCTGAGCCCCGGCGGCGCGGATCCCGGCGAAGCTGCGACCTCGGCGGCGCGGATCGACGCGTCGGTGGCGGAGAGGTCCCGGCGGCGGGATCCGGCGGGCATCGACCTCAGCAGCGCGAGATCCGGCGGGCATCGACCTCGGCAGCGGAGCCGGCGGGCCGACCTCGACTACGCGAGATCCGTGCGTCTTTGGTGCGGAGGGGAGGTCCACTGGCGGCGGGATCGGCGCGGGCCGACCTTGGCCCGGTGCGGATCCGATGACGAGCCGGTGGTCGAGAAGGTTCATGGCGGCGGATCCGCGCGGTGGAGCGCCCCGGTGGTGGAGCCCTAGATGGGCTCGGCGGGCCCATGGATGGGCTTGGCGGGCCTGTCTAGGGTTTTTGGTTTTTTTTTTTTCGAAATATTATCCGTGGCGGGCACCCTAATGCGCCCGGCCACGCAAAATGCGATTTTTCGCGGGCGGGCTGTCGCACGACCGCCGCGGACACATCCATTTACCGTGACCTTATGGTAGTGACGGCACCGCGTTGCCCGCCGGAAACTCTAAAGTGCCCGCAGCAAAAAATGGTTTCGGTACTAGTGACAAATAATCTTTTTCTCTAAAAGTGGACACCGTGCATGAATACCCAGCAGCACCAAAACCATACTCCCTCGAGGGCTGGTGGTATTAGAAGTCGTTTTTTAGACAAGGTTTGGGTCAAACATCGGGAATATAAATCATCAATAACTTTTAAGTTGTTGAGTTTGTAAACGTAAAAATTATATGAGTAGATTTATCTTAAAAATACTTCGATAAAAGTATACATATATCACATCTCCATAAATATTTTTATAATAATAAGAGGTCAAAGTTGAGTTTTGGAGACCGTGTCCCTGCCCTAAACGACTTCTAATAGCATCCCGGAGGGAGTACATTTTACTCTTTTCGATCCAATGGAGCTAGTGCATGCATGCACACCAAGCTCTTTCATTCACTTGACTACCTTTCATCTCTGGATCCAAAATCCAATCACATGCATGCATCTCCTTAGACCTCCTCGATCGTGTCGCGCAGCCCCAGGCTTCACCTTTCCCTTGCACAGCTCCTCAGAAAAACCCGGACCCATCTGCCACATCTGCGGTGACAGCTTCTTCGCCGAGAAAGCATCTCGATCGAGGTGATCTTTGTCTCTCCATCTTCTTGTCGCGGCTCTTCCAGTCTTCAATCTCACAAAATCCGTAGGAAAGCCTGTTCGTTTCTCTTTTGATCTACCTGTTCGTGCGGCGGTGGGGTTTAGCCGTTCTTTGAAATTGAGACTCTTGAGTTCGTTTCCTGCAAGATTTCTTTCTCGAAGTTCTTAACGACGCAGCCTTTCGTTATTTGCTGATGGCAATATGGCATTAGGGTTGATCTCAATTGCAGAGAATTCCTGGGAAGAGGGAGTGGTTGAGCCATGGGCAACTCTTGCGCCAAAGGTGCTGGTACGGACAGATTTACTCAATGCGCTAGACCAATTTGTTAATCATTATTGTACCAACGTTGTTCACCATACTTGGTACTTGCTGCGGATCACACAAGCAACAATCACTTCGTCTCGCATTTTTTTAGTTTTTTCTTCATGTAGTGGTTTTGTTCTTGTTCTGATCTTTCTTACTATTGTCCCCCTGATCAAACCCAGGTCGACGCTTAAGATCCAATGCCACAACTCTTCCAGGGGAGGGGAGCAGACAACGTCCAATGGCACACCTTCTCCAGGGAGCAGACGACCTTCAAAGTGGATCATTGATGGTTTCTCCTCGCTTCTTGACAAGGATCAAGGATGGATACGATCCGCAGCATTTGAGATCATGGGCGTAAAATGGCACTACCGGAACCTAACGATTTCCGCGGAGGCCTTCGCGACACGGGAAAGCCC